>NNCF01130032.1:264579-279694 GCA_002313205.1 Laupala kohalensis | reverse complement strand
ACCTGTCTCTCACCCCCCTTTCAGAATTCCTAATCGGAATGAAGAGGATCAGCGTTGATGCTAATTTTTCCATAACATTCAAGTTTTGTGAGGTAAAATCATCCACAATGGAAATGTCACAATTATCAACAAGTTTTTTTGTCTCGTATCTACGATATCATTGTTTTTTTGGGTTGATCTTTTCCAAGCATGAAGAAATGATGTTTTCTTATCTGTATTTCCGTATTAATTTTTACTTATTTTAATTAATTTTTTAATTGTTTGTTAAACGTAAAAGTAAAATGTTTTTAAACAGGAACTTACTAAAGAGGTAAGGGCGGGACCACTTTTTTCTTCCCGCACTTTTAACTATTATTCGCAAAAAAGTAATTCAGGTAAGGTTTTATACCTTTTGAGATATATCACTTAAAAGAGACGAAGATTTTTCACTCCCAAAATTGATAGAAATTGATTTTTCTCAATCGTTAAAAATTGTCTTACTGTAAATACAAGCTCTATATATTTTCCCTTAATCTATGTTCTCTAAAGTATGTGTACATAAATTTTGGTGTTGATTAATGAATTATATTCTGAGTAATGAATTTTTTAATTAAATTTGCAGATCACGGGAGCAACAATTCCCCCAAAAATACAAACTTTATAATCTACTTAATGAAGAGACTACGAGAACTAGGAACCTAAAAATTCACATGAATTGCTAAGTTGATGATATGAACAAGTGTACTAAATTTCATCAAAATCGGAGATGGTGGGTGCTATTTTCAAAATGTTTTGTTTGATTTGAAATGGAATGTCCCAATAGTGACAAAAAGTATTGATTTTTCTAACTGTGAAATAAAACCATGAAGGATAAGAGATAGATGCAAAAGAAGGACTTTAAAGTGGTGAAAGATTATTCCCACTTTTCTGTGATGGGGACGGTTTTTCTAGTCAGTGGCGGTAGCAAAGTATCGTAAAAATCATGGAAGGAACAACAAAGAAAAAAATGGAAAAGAAATATCCACATAATGACAATGTTAAAGATGTGGAAGAAATATATCGTTTTCGGTACCAATTGATATGGTGAAGTAAAAAAATAATATTTTAATTCTCAGATAGGCTCTGCAACTAACTCCCACGGTTAAATGTCGCACACACAGCAGGAAACATTTATTTGTATGATTTGGCGTCACTGCTCACGCACACATAATACACGCATTGGAGCACACTAGTTCAAATGCAAGTCGCTCCTACCGCGATATTGTCAATGACGCACCGTACCTCATGGACATCAGGACCTCTTTGATATATTTTGTAAATTAAAAAAGAGATAGTATGATTTTAATTTAAAATTAAAATGCCGAAATTTCAAAACATTGTTAAAAATAGTTATAATAGAAGTTTTAAGATAATTTGCGTGTAATAAGAAGATTTATATTTCTTATGTTTAATTTTGATTTTTTACATTCCATTGTATTTTTATAAACAAGTTTGTATGTGGCTTGTCTATTTTACAATTTTTTAATACTTATGGATGTTTTTCTTTGCGTCCAGCATCTTAATTATCGACTGGACAGTTTTTCACTATTTTTCATAATACCTAAGACAAGGTTTTAAAAAGCTGTTACTGACATTAAAATTATAAATCATAACACTCCTTAACTAGTATTATTAACTTTATTAAATTGCGTTAAGTCTTTCTATAGACTCGTGTATTTCATTTAAACAGTATTTACAGAAAAAATGTTTTTTATTTAAGTGAGCGTCACTTGTCTAGGGTACTTTATATATTTTTTGACGATAAATTATTTATTTGATAAATGATCATCATCATTTATCCATTTGTAATTCTCGTGCGAGGAATCGCGCCTTCTCAAGAGCTGTGAGTTTCAGGCGCTCGGATTGAAAACTGCTTCACGGAAGATAACTTCCCGCGAAGAAACTTTCTGCTCGGACCAAATTGCGACCGCATTCAACACAGGATCCGCCTGAGGGAAATACTCCTCGTATCTTTGCTGTTTAGGACAGCTATAATACTTATGGGCTATGTGGGGAGCATTTGTGATGAGCTACGCTAGGGACTCGAAACTGTCTCAACAGCAAGCCAATTGCTTTTCTTTTTTGCAACTAGCTTTTCTCATCTGACAATGCGCGCAACAAATACTCCTTAGAGTGTGAAGTAGAGAAAAAAAAATCAACAAATTTTATTGCTTATCTTTTCTTCTGGATCACAAACCAATCTTGCTTTCGTTTGATTATTTTGTTTATTTGAGTTATTTTCGTATAATAAAACAGGTTCATTATTCACTTTTAGTTTTCTCTTTTTTTAATGCGACTGAAGGCACTTGCAATAAGGAATATCTCTGTAAGACCAAATAAAAATATCATTTGTTAAATTAAGAATATAGTAGTTAAAAGTACACTTATAGTAATATAAGTGTAGTTTAATGCCTTGTGAAGTGTATAGAGTACTGAAATTCCCATCCAATTCATCAATTCCCAGCCGTATTAAACGAAAATGTACCAGTACTAATTAAGTATAAATACTTAGTAGTGACCCCAAAAATATATTTTTAAATCTGAATTTATCTTAATTTAAGACGAAACAAATTGGGAGGATTCCCCATCCAAATTTCAAAAGTTGATTTTGTACTTTCCAATTATACAGAATGTATAAGGAAATTATTGTAATCGATTGCTAGAAAAAATTCGAAGTCTCTTCGGATCGGTACAAATTGTTTCCAAGAGAATCTATTTTTAAATTTTGGTGATGTCTAATGTCGCAAGAGTGTGTATGTGTGCTTATGTGAGTATGTATATGTATTTTGTTTCCCCGATAAATCACGAACAAATTGATGCTTCAAAACCGAACTTGAGAATTGACGTAGAATCCATTGAGAATAGAAATCTATTTCTGGGAAGCTCTGAATTCATTGACACACCACCCTCTATTTCCGTTTTTTTTAATTCAAAATTTTGAAAACATGAACGTAAGAAGTTTGATTGTTCATTTAATTCTGCGTACAGATTGCTAAAACGCATTTGTATGAGACGAAATGAGCGAAAATTTGTTGCGTAAATAAGAGTTATTTTGCAGGTGTCTTGTTCGGATCAGCCAGTGAGGAAATTACAAATAGTTCTGGGAAGAAGACGATGGAAATCCTACTTGAAGATGCAAATATATAAATCACATCATACTTTGTAAGGATTGGTGGATAATATATTTAAACGGATTGATATTTTATATATGTCATAGCATTTGATAATTAATATGCATTATGATTTATCTTCTGGAAGTGTTTTTCTGGTTTCTTAATTTTTTTATTCAAAATTCAAAATTGTTTAACGCTATGACCTTTTTATTATAAATTGTAATTGGAATACGGAGTGAGCGTAGCTTAGTGGGTAGAGCGCTGAGTTGTTACCTGGATGACCGGGATTGGATCCCCGGCGAGGTGGGGATTTTTTATCGCACCTCAACATCCACACTGACTCCCACACTGACTCCCAGGTCTACTCAACCTGCTGCAAAATGAGTACCAGGATATATCCTGGGGTCAAACCGTCCGGAGCGAGATGCTGGCCCCATCTCGTCCTCGCGCCGAGGCCGAGAAATTACGGAGCTTTGTCCTCCGCGAACCCCTTTGGGCGCCATCGGGGCCTGTTGTGGGTTGGTGACTTTTTGACTTAATTGGAATGTTGAATGGGGTGCATTCCAGATTTTTTAAGAGTGTGCATGCACCATCATGCAATGTGATTCGGGTAAGTCTCGTGGTTGCTTCTCTCCCGGGTCTTTGATCCATCTATTCTCCGGAACGAGTGACTTTACTCGCAGAATGTTGACTGACGTACGTCCAGTCACTCACGCTCTCCATTCTGTGGTGTTGTTTCTATCCTCCCCGATTTGCACGGTTCAAGCTCACTAGCCCTAATAGTCTGTGAATCTCAACAACGAGAACATTCTCCTTTCACAGAAACGAAATCGTCCAACTCGGTCTCCACTGATCATTATCCATGCTCGTACGAGTAGCTGCCGCACACTGCTATCCTCTTGAGAAATCGATGCAGTCGTTTCTGCATGGTACGCTGGCTCCTTTTCACGTCAATTTGCAACCCAATCGTGATTCACCCTTCTAACAATCCTTATTGAGGAATAATCTCACGTTCGTCCAGAGACACGGAGCGAGCGAGTGAGAGGAGGGGAAGCAAAGAGTCGCCCTCAGTGGCTTCGACAGCGGGACACCCACCAGAGGCAGAACTGTCTGTCGCCACGCGCCACTTGAAGTGACATGGCGTGACGTGACGGGTCAGTACGCTTCGTTGGCTTGCATTCAGTCAGTGCGGCGACGGAAAGGGACTGCGATTTTGCACTTGAAGGAATTCATGGGAGGGGTTTTATGGATATTTTTTTAAAACAATTTATCATGTGGAATATTGTCTATTAGAATTATTATTTCTCGGGTATTGTTACGTATGTTACTTTTCTATTGCGTTAATGTTAAGACCTTTTTCAGTACCAAAAACATAAGAGCTATAACTACTAATTTGTTTACACCTGACTACGACTCCCATATTCAGTTCAAAAGTAGTGTATTAAAAGGCACAATAAAAATATCCTTTTCTGTTACAATGAACGTCGCTCACCATACAACCAAATTAAATAAATAATTACGACCTTATGTCTGACGAATACTATATATTTCGAGATAAAAAGTTCTCAAGTTTCGACTTCAGGTTATGAATATGAAAAGTCTATATTTATTTAAAAATATACCGTGATTGTCCATAAATGGGTCTTGAGATACAATGTATATATTTATGCCTCACAAATAACAGTGGGTTAATGAAATGATTATTTTTGTTAATATATTATTTGAACGAAAACAAACTGCGAGTAAGAAACTCTACATGCAAAAAAGAATGAAATAAAAATATTTTTTACAGCCTTGCTAAATGTGATTCAGTTTTTAGATATTCTAAGTAGATGTTCCAACAATTCATTCACTCACAGATTCGCGCATGAGCTTAATTCGGAGTTGTGAACACACAGATTTTGACCTGAACTACGTTCTCAATAGCAGCTTAGACCTTGTCGAATGCATTAAAGACTGAAGCATCCCCTTTAGTACAAGCCTAGATTTATCTCGTCTTCTATCCCAGAAAACAGATAGGAGCATGGAGACAAACATATTATTTTTAGAGGGAGATATTACAGTATACTTGAACGTATTTTAGGCTTAACATAATTTTCTATTCTTTCCAACTATCGAATTTTCTATTCTTTCCAACTATCGAACTATTTCTTTTAGTCCCGACACATAACGTATTTTAATTCTATTATTAACCTGTACCATTATTTTAAATATTTAACTTACATCCTTTTATTTAGACTTTGTATTTAACAAACACAACGCGTCAAACTTTGTTCAGCTTATCTCGGGTAACAGTAAACATGAATCATGAATATACGACTAGTTACACAATACAAACAAAAAAGCACAAACTTGCATCATAATATCAAGTATGATCATAACTTACTATCCCAGGTCGCCAGACAAAGATTTACGAGTATAACCATTTCCATTTTGAAGATCCATAATTTTTAAAATTTTGAACATGTTTATGAATTTTGTAATAACATGACGATATTCCAGACCAAAGGGTAAGAGCGAGTTGGCCCGAACAGTCAATGTACTAAACTTATATATAATTTTTCGTCATCACCACTGCCAGTTTTAGAGCATAATTAATACTAGAGGAATTCATCTGCCGTATCCCCGAAGTCCGTAACCCATCTCGTATTCACGGTTATGGGTAACAAGAACACAAACAAAATCTAATATTTAAGAATTAGTAAAAGATGATGCGATTACTTATGTACACAGAAAACACTTTAAATTGGAGCTAAATTAATATTTACTTACACGTGAAAGTGCTGAAGCGATAAAATCATCAAGAATATGATACTTCGCAAAAAATGTTCGGAATGTGGAATAAAATAACGCTCTTCGCCAATATGTGTTGATTAATTGGTACATAGATTGCATGAATGTGCAATTTTAATTAACAAATAGTGATTTATGGTAATGTTAATTGAAGAACTCAAGCGGAAATCTACAACTATGCCCCCAAATTTTATTGCATTCCACGTATTGTTAGAAATGCAATTTGAATTAATTAATGCAGGAAATTGTATATTTTATTTGAGCAATGAACATTATACCGCGGTAATCAAAATAAATTAAACTCAGTTGTTTTTTCTCTATTTCTCACTCTGAAAATTATTTTGCCTCTTCTTATTGTTTTTCCTCCTTTTTTAATATTTGCATTTTCTTTCAAATCTAAACAAAATTATGAATAAAATTAAGTGAATATTAAGAACATAAAACGAGTTTTCGTTAATACTAATGACACATCCGTATGTGCACTGCTGGAGAAGTATTTATACTCAGCTGACGTATCATAGCACATCCGATCCTCGTAGTTTTTTTTTTGAAACAGCTTGATTTCAAATTTAAATTTCATTATTAAATAATGTTTCCCTTATCTTTATTGAAACTTTAAAACCGTTTATGTGGGAAATTACGTCAATTTATTATCTGGAAGTCTTTCTGGATGTTTTTCTTCTAGAAATAGAGAATTTGAAATAAAAATATTCATGAATTTTATTATATAATTCTCTGAGACACAAGTTTAGGCTATCTATACTCTTAAGTAGGGGTGGGCAAATAATCGAGCGATACCGACCTCATATTTTCGGGCTTGGTCGGATGGAATGTCTGTACGTAAAATTTATTAAAATACTTTATTTAAAAATGCCGATTAGGCACCTCCACATTTGAGAGAAAATTCATTTTTTCTACGTAGGAAAAGTAACAGAATGAAAGCATGGAGACGAACTATTGAGGTTCATTTATGTAAAAGGAATTACAATATGGTTATGCCTATTGACTCCTTCATCGAATGCATTCATTCTCAACTGGTCCTATGCCTACAATATTCATGAGTACAGAATTATGAAATTATTACATTTTCACAGATACCAAGAGTATAGTTTTGCTTAACTACTTCTGAAGATAAAATTCTGATTGTCTTTTAATACTAGTCCAAAAAGAAATCTTAAGAATAATAAGCAATGGATTAGGTCAGAATATAAAAGAAAAAAGATGTGTGGCACTCACCTGCATCCCCGCGCACCAGTCACATCCTGCTCACGAAATGTACCAAAGAATTTTATTATTATTTTAACAAGTCAGAGGATAGACAGACTATACCTGAATCATTGGCGAGTTATGAAGTATTTTGTTTCTTTTGAATTGTGATCTATTCCTTCTGATAGTACTCCTGGAATGTCAAGAGTTGTGTAATTTTAATGGATATATTTTGTTTACAGATTCACTTTCACGAATGATATTGGAATATAGTGTAATAAAAAAGACTCTTTGATGGTACTATATTTCGTCATCCGTTGTATTATTGGTTGTAATATTTTTTGTGATAATTTATTTTGTGTGTATTATTTTGCAATACTTCGCACATTATGACAAAAGAATGCAAAACCGAAATTAAGATCTGAATTTGGACAAAACAAGCGGAGCGCTCAACATTAAATTCTATTGAATTTCATTTCTGAGATGGAAAGAATTATGAAGGATTATTCTCAATTCGTTCATAGCATTCGTCGGAAAGTTCTTCTTGTCCCAAGGATTCTTCGTGATCGTCTGTGGAGTTAACGCGGTCTTGGCTCTTCTCACATTCGTAGCGGACGGAGTATCTCCCTGCGGCGGCGGCGGGTGGCCTGCCTGTGGGGAAAAGAGAAAATCAAGTCGTGGGCAGAAGACGTGATCAGTTTTTTGGGCCTCTCGAAATTCCCTTGCGATGGATGACTCCACAGGAGACCCGCGCTAACACACCGTTTCCATTTCCCTTTAATGCTTCCAAAGTTACACATGCTCACATTCGGCTTTTCTTATTCCTTTTCATACGATATTAGACGTCAATTTTTCAATTTAAAAGCACGCATAAAACATGGAGATCTACAATTGTGAAAAAAAGAGGATTTTTGTGAATATCTTTCCGTGAAAATTGATTTGCGGAATTTCTTTCAAGAATAATATCCCCAAGGGACAGATTCTTCAAACGCTATATGACGTTTATTTAAACATCATACCTTAAGTATGAAAATAAAATGGTTTATGAAATGTTTGGGATACATTAAAATGTTCCCTAACTTTTGATGTACGCAAAATAAATAAGTTTTTCAAATTTCTTGGGTGCACATAAGAAAGTAATTGAACACGCCGACGTGTATGTATAATGACAGCTAAACAACATTACAACAAATAAAGAAATATGTAAAAGCAGAAACTAACAGGCTTTGTATTACATTGAAAAGATTTATAAAAAATTAAAAATATTCCAGATATAATAATATTCAGTTAATTTGAATGTGTTATTTACAAGAAAATTCAGCATTTGTAAATATATTCTGAAACATTCAAGTTATTAATACAAAAGTTAAGGTAAACAAATAAAAATACTTTAGTAAATTATTTGAGGAAAATAATATATGTTAATTATCATGTTTAATTATTATTTTTGTTGCATTAAATAAAAAAGTTAGAGAAAACTTAAGTTCCTTAACATCCATCATTTAAACTAAGTGACACACCTTCCGGTATAATGCCGTATCGCCTGTTTTTTCGAATATCGCACGCAGAAAAATGGCCTTTCAATCTAATGGAACGTAACATATCGCCTTGTATAATGTAACGCGACATGAAGAGGAAAATGGTGGTTGAGGCCGCGTGGCAATGAGTGAGAATTATGGTGATGGTAGCAAGGGATAAGCTTCTCAAACGTGCTTTTCTCGTTCAGCTGCATCGGCAGATTCGACAGCGTGGGTGGTTGGAATAGAGGCGGGGATAGCTTTCGAGAGACTCACAGTTCGGGGTGCCCGCCGAAGTTGCCTCCAGGGCGCAGTAAACAGGGAGGCGGCTGCGGCCATCGGCACACGGCGGGCGTTTGGGGTGGGAGCCGTTCCCAATTTAAGAGGCGACGGACAAAGTGCGTCTGGGGGCTAGCTCTGATGAAGCAGACAGGGGGTTTCGTAGAGAGGGAGCTCGGTCAGCGGCAGGGNAGAGACAGGGGGTGACCAGAGAACGAGAGACGGAGAGAGACGGAGGCGGCGTGAATGATTATCGAACGCGGAACGCTTTGTCGGAGTCGGCGGCTCGCCGTGATAGCATCCGTCAGACCACAGCCGACGCCGATGGCTCACCGCATGTCGGAGGGTCTTCCCTTCACTACTCGTCCTCTGCTACCACCTTAGTATTACGTTTTACCTGTTTCTGTTCTCTTCCATCCACGGACTCGTCCCACGTCGTTTATGACTTCGATCTTCCACCGCATCGCCTTATAATTCTTCACACTGTGGGCGTTCTCTCCTTACGTGATTCCCTTAATGTCTTCTGCTTCTCATGTATGGTTCTTTCAATTCCTGGACATGAACAGTAATATTTTCGCTCCAAAAAAATTGATAATCATGCTGATAGCTCGTCCCATCTGATTTTACTATTTAACAGCTCCAATTTAGTTTCATATTTCTCTTTTCACGTTTAATTGAATCCCTCCATAATCAATGAATGCATTGTTTTTGTATTTGAGAAGACACCCATAATGCTCTAGAATCTCCCTCGTCATGTATAAGTGCATACATCCCCATTCGGGTCGGCCCTATATCATACGACTTCATTGCTTCATCCCCTCTCAATTACGCCTCTGCATCTCGCGATATCCAATCCAAAGCTGCTCTCAATCTCTCTTAGTCTGCGCCATATCCTTTAATGTCTGAACTCTCACCTTGTCATTGCACTCACGAGGGACTCTTGTCGTCAACTCCCTCGCATCCAACTTGCGAGTGACCGACCGCCTGGGCGTACGGCTGAAACGCATTTCGCGCTGTCAAGCCCATTTCCGTCCTTCCCTTTCCCTCTCAGACTCCTTCCTTTTATGCAACCTGTGCACATTCTTCCTTTTTCCCACTTCTCGTCCTCTTGCTCACCTCCTCTCCTTAGGAGTGTACGCATCTTCATTGGACGGGGCACGCCGGAGCACATAGGAACCAACTAGTCGTCTCCTAACTCTCCTTTATCTCCCTCTTCCTCTTTCACGTCCTATCTAGTTTGTCTCTTCCTTTTAACCATACGGCGACGACTCGAGTCGAATCTCGTGAGGAACAAAGCGCGAGTCTCTGTGAGTCGCGACCGCAACGCGCTCTGTGATGAGAACGAACAGCTCTTGATCCTCCAGAGAGATTTTCTGTACACAGGTGCGTAATACGTCGACCTCTGCAGGTGACGGCTACAATGGCACTGGAAACGTACGACCTAACAAAGCGCTGAAGATTCATCGCTTCAAGTAGTAAAAGTAATGGTATTATTCGAGGTTCTCAAACACTTTGTTGTTAGGGGAGGTGTTGGATCAAATCATTTTACTTTGAGGTGTTGATGTAATATTACAGTTATATTTGAATATATATTCGAATTCGCCATTACTTATATATGTCTATTGTATAACTAATTTATTCGTAGAGAAGAGTATTATTACCTATTATCTTTGTCCAAAATTGGATACGTGAACAGTAAATATTGGGATATGGTAAGCATTGGCAGGATATTAGCACACTAACACGAATTAAACAATATAGCTTTGTTATGATTAAGTTTGAGAAACAATACATATAAGATATTATTTGATTGAAATCGTGAGGGTCAAAAAGGGATTTTTTAAATTAATATACAATATTGGAGGAAGACGAGTACAATTTTCGAGAATTAAATTTTTGTGAAAACATACGGATAGAGATAAAAGAATAAATGTATTATACGTAAGCCTCTGATGTAGATTTTGTAGGATAATACTGGTCCCTTGAAATTAGACCAGCAAGAACACCCAGTAAAGCGAGTCAGGGTAAGGCTGAAAATACTAATTAAATTAATATATTTAATGAGGGCATTATGTTGTACAAACTACCTTCCTGGATATTACAGTTAAGGAAATGAATGATCCTCCAAATTTAAAAAAAAACTTGAAGTATAAAAATAGATCGTTATAGCCAGCAGCAATCAACGTACAGGGCATTTCGTGAACTATTTCATAGGGTATAAATAAGCCATATTCTATATGTGTCACGTCTCATCGAAACGAACATGAATCCCTATTTTCGATTGAGAAAAGTATTTTTCAGAACGAATGTTGATAGATTGAAAAGAGCAGAATAGAGAAGAAGGATAGAACAATAGGAACAAGATATTATATGACAAGGTTATATCCACCCAGAATTCTCTTTTGACGATGCTACGGAACCAATGAAAATGTTTTGTCGTGATGTGTTTATAGAAGATAAGTTTGGAGATTCCTCAACAGGAAATTTTGGATTGAATGTCATTGTAATGGCATTCTTGTGGGATGTAACAACTGTGATGACACTGTGCTACAACTTTATGGTAATGATCTAAGAATTATTATTTTCCCTTGTAATACTGAAATACTATAAAATGGTATTTTGTGGAAATACATTCAGATATATAATTTTGTGCTGTGATTTATTTAATATATTATCATTGTGTAAATATTTTTACTATCATTTCAGTTTATGCCTTGCAAATAAATATGTTAATACTCGTATGCTGCCTCTTAAACGTCTTCATATTGAATGCATTAAAAAGTTGTTTTTTTTTCAGGTGAGTTGGATCGTGTCAAACTTACTCGTGAGTACTAATGAATACTAATTTACTATCTTTAAGTTGAGAAAAAATGCTCGTAACGAAAACGTAACCTTAACTCTACTAATCCGGATGCCAATAATCCATATACATATCGTTTATATTTTTCTTTAGAACATATTTAAACACAAGCGTTTAAAACATTTATTGAAAACATCTATGATATTCGTATTGATATTGCATACTAGCAATTTGGTACATTCGAGTTCTCTGAATATGTTTCATTCTTTTACTCTGCGTAAGAGAAACACTCTCAGCGGTTCAGGATATTGAATAGTGCAGGTAATTGTAATATACTAATACAATTTTCTATTGTCAAAAAAGCAGTGACAAACTGCGTATGACCACGTGGAGAACAACAAACTTATTTACTTTCCAGAAGCAAGAAAGGTACCATTCCATCAATTACTAACAAGGACCCAAAGGCAGAGGTGGATTTAATATTTCAACACTCTCCTAAGATAAGAATACAAATAGTTAGGTATATGTGATAATATTAACAGAGTACTAATAAATTTGAGTGTAATAGATTTCAGAAAAAATATAAAAAAATCGTAATATTATCAAGTCTTTAAATTATTCGCTAATATTGTTTTTAAATTGAAACTATTAAAATAACTCTTCGAGATAAATTATCGCAATAGTATTAATGAGACCGCTGCCCCTAGACGCCAGGCCTAGAGAACCTGCATATAAAATCTGCCTCTATCCGAAGGAAATTGGAGGAAAACCCGGGATAATACTGAATGAAACTTTTACTCTATCCGTATGTTGATTTTAATATGAAACTGCCCCTCATCTCACTTCACTGAAATGTGGACGGAAGTTGGCCACCCCTGAACAAGGCTCTCTTGCCATTCCGAGTCGTGATATTTGCGAAACTCGTTGCGCACCCTGGGTTTTAGCTACCGAGGGATAAAAACACCTTCATTAGAATTTACGGGCCTCCTTAATTTGCGCGTCGACGTTGCCGATGCGCGGCTTATCCCTCCTCCCACCTGTAATCACCACATTTACGTTAATAAACGTTTGTCACGGGCTTCCGCGGCAGCAGCCCCAAATAAACGTTCATGTGCCTTTAGGATCCATACTTCAAGCACCACTTTCAAGAACGCGGAAACCATCTCGTTCATCAAATGAACATTTGCATTTTGGATATTGCTTCATCTCTTCTTCGAATTTTGTATATCAAAACGTAATTTGAAAAAGATATATGTACCTTCCAAGCGTATATTCCACACTAATAATTAATATTACAGTAAAAATCCTATAAAATATTTTTTTATAATTGATTTTGTTTAGTGGTCTTTTGATTTATCGATAAACAATATTTCAAATGAGGATCATAAAAGGAAAAAGATCCAGGAACAAGAATGTAAAATTTCTTTGTCTCATTTCGCTGGTCCTGTACGCTATACAGTTGAACACACAGTGAAGTGGCGACGTCCTGTCGACCAGTACAAAAAAATAATAATTTGGTCTTATCGCTTATGTGTTTGTTGCAAAGACCATGGACTAAACTAGTTTTGATGTATTAGAATGGAGTTAATAACGAAAATTCTCGAATGAGTTGAAATCATCTTTATTTCTATACAAATTGTATAATTTTTATATCTTTTCTGAACCGAATGTAAATTTTCCATGATAATGAATACCATACTACACATTTATCAAAATATTTTAGTGTTACGATGATATTTGAAATTTCCTTTTTGAACCAACCCTTAATTTACCATCCAAATCATTGTATCACAACCAAATGAGAACAAGGATCTATATAGTAATATTTTTCTGGAATAGAATGAAAATGCAAGTTGTCAAGACAAAATAGGAGGAAAGTAAGTAACCATATTTTTTACCAAAAAACATTCATGTGGCATACTTGAACGCTTCGTATCATGACTTATGAAGTTGGTGTTATGGTTTTGTTAAAAATATTTTGGAATGGTCGTTTTTGGATAGTATATTTAATTGAGTTATTTTGATATCAAATAATTGTGTCGAATACGATTTCAAGATGTAAAATAAAAAAATAGAAAAAACAAATAAAATTAGAATCTCATATGCTGAGACCTGTTAGTTTTTTATAACAGTAGCCCCACCAATCATTCCTTATGAGGTATAAAATTATTGTTACAACTGCGTGTCAACACGCAGATGCGTTCGACAGTAAACTAATTTATTCTCTGAAAGGAAGCGAGGACTATCCCATAATTACCAATCAGAGGCTCATGTTAGAGACTGATTTGTCATTTCTGCATCTCTCTAAGTTAAGGAAAAATATAGCTACATGTTGTAATAGTATTAAAATATATATTGAAGACATAAGTTTAGATTCTGATTAAGAACTGTGCTACGGATATATGCTGTTACCCGTAGTATACTTACAAATAAAATTATTTTATATAATAATCATCACTTTTCATTAGATTTTAGTTTATAGAGGAAAATCTCTTTAACTTAAAGACCAAACAAACCAAAATAGTTAATACGGGAAAACTTCTGAACAAGTACATAAACGTTTTCTAGGAAACAAAACTATAAATATTAGAACTCTATCCAATTTAAATGTTTCATGCACGAAATTATTCCAATCTTTTTATAATAATAAATAATAAATTCATTGTCAAAAACAGTACAAACTGCGTATGACCAAGTGGAGGACAATAAACTAATTTACTCTCCGGAAGCAAGCAAGGGACCATCCCATCAATTCCGATCAAGGGCCCTAAGGCAGAGGCGGATTCAATTTTTTTTGTATAAGTTCCTAGATAAGATAAAAAGTTAGCTGCGAGCTATAAAACTAATAGCATGTCAATATATTTGTAATTTTACGCAAAAAATTACATGAACAAATTATTATCGAACTATAGATTATTCTGAGTATAGTGTTTAAAAATCATAAGAGTTGAAAAAACCCACTAAATTCACGATGTATTGTTACAATAAACGTGCCCCTAGACAAAACCTAGAGAACCTGTATAAAAAATCCGCCTCTACCCGAAGGAAAAACGGAGAGAAATCCGGGCCAGGATGGGGCTACAGAATTTATGTACACAACCGTGCCAAAGTTGAGTACACATTAAACTAAATTAATATGAGCCATAAGACAACACAATCATGCAAGAAAATAGTTTTTGAAATTGTTATAAGTTATTTAAAAAGTACTACAGCAATGGCGTGACAAAGTACAAGACGAATTTACCTTTTATTAAAATCAATAAATTCTTTTACAGTTTAGAAGCACTGGTGCAGGAGGTAGTTTTTAACCGCGGATTTAAACAGATTCAATTTCATAATGTCTTTTATATTCTTGGGTAGGGAGTTATATAGAACGATTCCCGAATGAT
>NNCF01130032.1:233984-264563 GCA_002313205.1 Laupala kohalensis | reverse complement strand
AAGAGACAGCTCTAGGGCGATGAATATTACTACTATTGCGTGTATAGTGTTCGTGAACGAGAATGTTTCGTATAAAGAAAGGGTGGCATTTAAGTAATTTGGTCTTTACAAACACGACCGTTTCATAAATATAAATGCAGGGAAGTGATTTTTTACTACGCAGAATATTACTCTTTATTCTTTCTATTTTTTAAAATCCAAAATTACAAAGAAATGAAAAAACGTAAAATTCACATGAAACAAAAATAAAAACTAAATTCAGTTTTTAATGTATCGTCAATTTATGTATTGTTCGTGTTATGAGAACTGGATATATCCCTTTGAAAGCCATTATTTTCCTTATAACGCAGGGGCGCTATTGATTGCTCTGGGTTGCTATTTTATCCGAAACGCTAAAGTTAAAATCGCAATGCAAGCAGTGAAAATGAAAGTGTGACATAATTGAATTTCATACGCTTTTCATTCTTTGAAAAGAAGCACTCACTCTCTCCTTCTCTTTGTTTTCTTTTGAAGGATTTTAATGATACATATAAAGTTAAAACCGACATATCCGAAGTATTCACATGATATAGCAATTCTCTTTCATCTACAAAAAAGTGAAATAAACAGTTAAGAGTTTTTATTGAAGTAACAAAAAGAACAATATTGCAATTGTTTTATGTTGTGCTTCAAGCAAGAACGCGGATGTCACAGGCTAGAAAATCATCGTTTGTGGACAAGCTTTACGCAGATGTTGAAAGAGTTGCGTTTGTCCAGGTGTTTTCTGATCTTAGTACATCTCATGTAGCCGAATGTGGTGACAGTGTTTAAATTAAGGATATGTATCACATAGAATTAGAGAAAGATATGAGTCGTCATAGAATATTAACTCATGATATATTACTCAATTCAGAATCTCTTAATTGAGATATTCGCTAAAAAATTGAATTTGTTTAAAAATTTTAATTTTAATGTGTATTCATGAATAATAATCAACAGTTTTATTATTCGGTTTTTGTTTTATTTCAAAGAAAGTATGATTTCCCAAAAATGAACACAGTACATTTCTTAATAAATCGAACATTTAAAAAAGCAAGAGTGAAAGCAATTACTTTTTATGACGGTATTTGATTATGCAGTCGACAACTACCCCACGAAGTGTCCAACTTCAGTCTTAAATCCGAATGCAGTTAAGGGTTAATGATGTTGATTTGTATACATCCAAACAAATGTTCATCTTTTATATTAGATAAAAAAGGGAATTGTATCGTTCGCATATTGTATGTTACGTCAAAATACGATTTTCCTTTCTGGTGTGTTCTACATCAAATGGTCCACAAACTGTCAATTACAAAAGTAAGTTTAAATAGTGAAGGATAATGTTTTTTATGTGAACTGAATGATGAGTAGATTGAGCTTAGTGTGTAAGTAAAATTGTATCTTACTTTCAAACTTTTCTTTGATAAGCTAATACTTATTAATCCCGGCAATACAAAAGGAAAACTGACAAATTATAGTCTTAACTGAAATGTGTTTCTGGAATATTATGCCTAATCAATCTCGAGTTAATTAAATGTATCTTAACACTTGAGAAATTCTTTCCTCGTCTCGTTCAAAATTACTGAACTATTTTTTTAAAACGTTAATAGAAACATAATTATAAGCACATTTTTGTATTTATTTGATCATGGATAATCAGATCCCTCCGTGTACAACTAAGTCGTTACGGGTTACTTATTCGTTAGTACAACTACGGGTTTCTTTATCATAATTATTCCCTTATTTATTTCATCTTTCCGTATTTCCTCTTCCCTAAATTGTACGTCGTCTAAGTTGTATATTTCATAATTTTAACACAATTTTTACAATTAACACTTTATGACAATATTAATAATATTATTAATTATATTATAATTTTAATATTGGCAATATTATTAATGATATGAACAATATAATTAATAATATTAACAATTTATACAATTTTAACACATTTTCTTCTGGGTGTTTCTGGTCTTTCATCTAAAGAAATTAATTTTTCATTTCCAAAGCGTCAGGTAATTAATCCTACATCAGTCACATACCTATCAGAAAGTTCATATTTATTAATACAAAGAATACAATGTGTCTCATATCCCGGCACCTTCCTAGGTGCGTCGGATGCAATTCCCAGGGTCTGTGCCGCTTTGCGGAACGTCGCTGGAAGCTGGCAGCACTTGATTTATTGGTCTCTCGTCGTGGGAGATTCTCGCGCCAGTGACGGAGTTTCTGATAAGGTTTGCACCACTGCTGTCGAGCGCTCCGACTCACACCGGCGGAGTCTAGAGATCCTCTAATGAAGGATGGGACCCCGAACTGTCGATTAATGCGTGCGACACTTCCAACTGCTTGCAAGCGAACGGGAAAGTGTAAATTGGAACAAATGAGATTATCCGCATCCATACTAATATATGAAGGTGTAATGCGAAAGCCTGTCTGTTTGTTAGTTGCTTACGAATAAACCACAGAACTGATCGTAATGAAATTTAGCTAGGAGATAGTTAAGATTCCCAGGATGAACATGGGCTAACTTTTATTTTTTTAATGTATGAAAAGAAAGATGAAAATTGAAGTTGAAAATAATTGTCGATGAAATCGTGGAAAAAATCGGTCATATTCACTTACGCTGCCTGAACGGTTAGAGATATATGGCAAATATTAGTGACAATATTGTTCGCTTCGAAGTCCGCGACGGCATATGTCTATCTGTTAAGATTAACTTAAATTATAGAAAAAACATTATGAAAAATAGAAGTGTACAATACTTCAATTTAAATGAGGAATTTAAGACGCAAAAATTCAATCCTCATAAATTTTAATGGGTTCTTTGTTATGTGCATTTAGCAAAGATAAAAAACATTCTTAAATTGTTAAGTTTGGACGATTGGTTTAGATTGTATAAGCGTTTTAATGAAATGGTGCAACCGCGCTGCCGCCGTTGTATCTTGCCTCGGAAGCACAAATTCGACCTGCGAGGCTTGCGGTGAGTGGGTTTGTTGGTATTACAAAATATTCGGGCAACGCCCAGTAATATTAAATTTTTTTAAGCAGAACAAACTGTGTATGACCACGTGGAGGACAATAAACTAATTTACTCTCCGGAAGCAAGCAAGGGACCATCCCATCAATTCCGATCAAGGGCCCTAAGGCAGAGGCGGATTCAAAAAAATCAGCAAAAATTCCTTTAAAAAATGAAAAGTAAGCTGCGAGTTATGATACTAATACAATGTCAATATGTTTGTAATTTAACGCAAAAAAATTATATGTACAAATTATTATCGAACTATAGATTATTCTGAGTACAGTGTTTAAAAATCATAAGAATTGAAATAACACTAAATTCACGATTTATTGTTACAATAAACACGCCACTAGACAAAGCCTAGAGAACCTGTATAAGAAATCCGCCCGAAGGAAAACCGGAGCAAAACCCGGGCCAGGATGGCCAGGATAACCAGCTAGTTTAGAGATATACCGATGACCAACGGAAAGTTCATCAAGCAAATAAGTGTATTATATGGTAATTATAATCTGGAAATCGAGTACGATATGTGTGTCCAATGATTTATGTTCAGTTCGAACATTCAAAACCGCGTGTTTAATGACGAATTTTACATTCTCCCAAATAATCTATAATTATAGTTTAAATTTAATATCGTTACTTGAAGTTTAATGATAATGTGTAGATTTCTATTTACGCAAATCTAACTAATGTATCATGTTTAGAATGATGATATAGATTCGAAAGAGATATTTAAGCTTTGAAGCATCATAAATCTATTATCCTATTTAATCATCTTCAGTTATTGACATTTTTAGTTATAGTATAAGGAATCGTTTTTACATTAATTCAAAACTTAATCCCCTTTTATGGTTTCCCATATGTTTTCCCTTCGGTTTATCATTACCAGAAATCGAAAAACTTATGTTTCGGTGTTCATTTATCGTTCCTGAAAATAAAAGTGACGAATTTACGTGTTTTGAATGGAGTGATAAGATAATGGAGTACTCCTCATCAGCGGTACACTACTGAGAACGTTTTTATAATTAAATGGTTTCAGTATCTTTAATTGAGTTATTGTAAAATATTCCTTATGTAAATACGAAAGTTCTCGTATAAGTAAGACGTAAAAGACTCTCTTGTGTCGTACCTAGTGTCGTCGCCACTGTTAACGGCATCTGGTCACGCACACGAATCGGAGTACATCTAATAAATCTGGTCACGCAGACGAAGATATACTTCTATTTTGCTAACAAATTTCGTATCTCTTGCAAAAGTTCACGCAATGTTTCGAGGTCGATTATTTGCCACCTGACATGTTGCTCGATACGAACGCAGAGTTTAGTACATAGAGAATGAAACATGTATTAAGTTCTTTTGATTAGAGAAAAATTTCACCGAATATATTTTATTGGTCAGATTACGAATATAGACATTCGAGAATTTCATTATTTTTACATACGGTGGAAATTAATCTTCTCGGTAATTGCAGTTAAGTTAGATTTATTACCTCTTTTGCAGATAAAGTATTAGTATTTAGGTTTATATTTATGCCAAGGTATCAAAATATTCATTTCTTTATTTTAAGGTATCATGTGCGTCGGAGAGACTAGGTTTAGTACCCCCCACCCAAAAAAAATATTATAGTTTGAACAATTCTCTATTCAGTGACGATGAATTTTTACACTCTTACGTTGCAAATTTTTGAATTATTTGACTGTAAATTCCTAAGGACTTATATGGAGAAACCTTAGCGGGTTTATGATTTTTTTATATTCCGACAAAAATACCGGTTTAACATCGAGGAAAACCTACTATAACATAGCAAATGGAAATGGGAACGAAGTGACGTTAAGATTTTCATACCTTACGGGGCATTTACAAGAATAATTCACCAAAAACTGTAGAAAATACTGTTCTCACGGAAATGGCAACCGCACCACGTGACTGAAGACAATGCGGCGCTTCTCAAAGGAGGAGTCAAAAGAAAGTGTAAATTAATTATCAAGTTTTAAAATCACAAAATAATTGTCCTCGTCCAATATAAAAAAATCAGTAAAATGAATTATTAATTAATCAGAACTACTTTGGTGAACATTTCCAAGTTTCGTTAATAGTTTGCAACTTGATTTCAGTCACCGCGGAGATAATACTTTTAAAGACTATTGATTGACATACTGTTCCTAATTTCATAATTGAAAAACAGATCGTCCTGTTTTAAGTTGGATACTAGTCGTAAACGTTTAATTATAGAAAATTAGAAATATTGCGAAAATTGAAATACATTGAGAAAATTTAATATGTACTATTTGAATAAGATAAGGAAGTAATGACTCTAATCAATATGTTAATTACACAAAAACTTTTACTTAGTATTTAACAATGAATTTTGTTTCACTTTGTCATGAATCTGCTTAACCTATGTTTTATGTCTTTTCAAAATACCATTTGAAAAAAATATAGCTCGCAAATCAATATTAGGTGTCAACGTCGATGGTTTATGACGTATTCCAGGCCATAAGATGTTGTAACGGCCATAAATGTAGGTTCCACAGGTTGCTGTCCGATTTCCTACGTGGTCTCTTATATTGAAAAATATCTTGAAGGACTACTCGGTGAGCTTTGGCTTTAGAGGGGAATATTAATCCTTGTGGAAATATTTTTTCAAGTAATTTTATGCAGTATTTTTAATTGGACGGACGTCTGTGCACAACGTGAGAATACGTACAAAATTCTCTTATTACGAGTCTTGGTCTGTATTTATGAATGGTTTCCTGTCTAGCTTTTAGTGTTTTGGATGTTTAGATGCGGATATCTTGATAGTTTTGATCTATTTCGAAATGTGTACCTTATTTAAATTTAACATTAAACGTGAATATGAATACCAGGTTCAATTCTTGTCCTTCTATCACTTAATGAACAAAGAATAAAATTCTATTTTTGCCTTATATTGGAGTTTTGGGTTTGATTCAATTTTGAGTGTAGATATTCGTATTAATATTTTGGAATTTTGATTATGAAAATAGCTTGATATTTTATTATAAATATTTGTATTAATTTACTTAGTCAATGGATTAAACTTTAATTGTTTTTATTAAATCGTTAAAATCTGCATTTTGTGCATTTTAGATATCTTTCGGTGAAACGTGATGGAACCTCATTACAGGCTTAACCTGAGGGGCACTTTTTTATTTTCTTAAAAATATGGTCTATTTTGTTATTGTGATTCGTTTTTTAGTAATTCTGAAGTCGTATAATTGTTCAAATAATTGAAGTTTTAAATTTTAAGAAAATTAAATATACATTTGTGCTCATTTGTAAAATTTTGTAACGTTCCTTTTAGATTCTATTCTGATCTTATTTAATAAATTCGTTTCAAAATAGATTTTCCTGAAAAATAATTAGTATATCTTACTACCACTTTTTAACTGTCAAAATCTCTGATTGTTGTAACCAATTTAACATATATTTCGTCTTCAAAAATTCTACGTCACACACTCCCCACCGCTATAGCCAACTTCTTTGCTAAGCGTTTAAAAGTGGAGTTTACTCTCGGTGACATATGATAACTATGACGCTAAACATATTGACCAAACATGAAGATGTTTTCGCCACGCACAGAAAACAAACAAGTGTAAAAAACAGAATACGCAATCGATCTTTACCAAACGTCATTGAGCGTATGAGATCCTTTAAATCAAGACAAGACTCACTAATATTAGAAATATTCTCTTAAAATTAATGTATTAATTTTTGTATGTTTTGTATGTTAAGAAATTAGACATTTCCTACTTCATCTTATGTAATATTATGATCTTACGTCATGGTCTCCCTAGACCTTATTTTTTCCCCAATGAAATGTGAAAAACCCGCAGTTCCATTTCTTTTGGGTTTTCAAGTAATGATTGTGATCATGGACAAATAATCAACAACATTCCACGTAAGAAAATCGAAGTATTGACGTGATCTATCTTAACCTACGAAGAGTCATAAATAGATTACGGGATGTGAGTTCCAAATTCAAAGGAAAGAAAGGATTTCTCCAAACCCTTAAATATGACATAGTTAGAATACTGTAAGGTTAAGACATCACATCGAAAGCCTTTGAGAAATCCTTTCCTTCCACTAAATGTGGATCTCACATCCAAAACTGTTCTCTCAGCGTATGCATTGTAATTATATCGAAGGAAGTTTTCAGTTGTAATTCCAACATTTCTGGTATGAAAAATTAACACATCGGAAAATAATTACTTATAGTATGGAGTTTTGTTCTCATTAAAATCATCATCAATAATTACTTATGTAATGTTTTGTATTCAAAGAATATATTTGTATTAGTAAATAAAATGTATTGAAGATGCGAATGAACATTTACACTATGAACATTATACCAAGAAGAACATGTGACTTGATAACTCTAACAGCAATCGTATTGAACATTACTAGGAGTGACTGAAACAGGTAAACTTCACATATGTCCAAAGAAACTGTAATATTACTGTTGACAAAAAATGTAATAATTTGTTTCAACCTGACACACTTGGTAGGTATTTGCTCCATCCTTGTATTTGACTAGTATTTTTTCTGTCTTCTATGCAACCTCTTGCTAACATCATGTTCACTATTTCTATAATACAATATTATGTTCTTAATTCGAATAGTAAAATTTCTTCCTCGTGAAGGATATAAATTTGATTGATCAGAGAAAAAGAAACATAAATGTTATTTATTGACAATATTGAAGGAGACAGCAAGAAAGTAAAATTTCAAAGCATGGACACTGTTGCGCATATCTACACTTTTTCAGTATTTGTGAATATAAAGTGAAATTTTTTCTGATTTCATGTGAATCCATATTTAAAAGTGAGTTTCCACTTCCAAGGAAAGAGTTTCTTTTTACTGTTAGCTCAGTTGCGAATGGTTCCTTAGTGTTCGTAGAACCAGTGGAGTGGAGCGGAGCCAACTTCACTCTCTTGGCCTGTCATTGAGGATTATAGGTTTCTGCACACGTATCCACCAAGCTGCCGCACATATGCATCTTGGGAAGCAATTCGGAGGAAAGATATTTTAATGGCATCTCATTCTATTGAGAGCAATCGGACATATCAGTCTTTTAATAAAGAGAAAATAAAGTATACTTTACATCCCTATAATACTTACAAACATTTGTAAATCTGTCAACATAATCGATTTAATGTAATTCTTTTAACAGGAATAATACATTCCGCAAACATATAACTTGTTAAGAAGTATTTCGTGATGAACTATATCAAATGTTTTAGTAATATCTAAAAATAGTCCTGTAACCCTTTTCCCATTGTTCATTCCATTAGCAACTCTATCCATGAATTCAACTAAAGCTTTCTCTGTACACATTCCCTGTCTGAACGCAAACTGATTTTCACTGAAAAAAATTCTATCTGTCAAGTATTTTAATAATTTTTGTTTCACAATTTTTTCAAATATTTTTGCAAATGTAGACAATAAAGATATTGGTTTATAATTACTACAATAAGTTTTAGAATCCTTTTTATATATTGGTATAACTACAGCTTCTTTCAATTTCTCTGGACATTCATCCGTTTCAAAACATAAATTTTTAATATAAAATAAAACACTTCATATCTTTTTATGAATTTCTTTTACATATGCTGTACCAATACTATCAAACCCTGGTGAAGTACTTGACTTTAAGGAATTAATTGCAATTATAAGATCTGTTGCAGGTCTCAAAAACATTGACTGAGAAATACATTGCTTTTTAAAATAATTTTGATATTCCATAGAATAAAAATAACTTGGTTTCTTTATATTTTTACCCAGTTTCCCAGCAATTGACAAAAAGGAATTATTAAATTCATTAGGAACCATTCCAGGGTGCTTTACTGTCTTACCATTTACTTTTAAGGATATCATAACTTTTCTTCTGACCTCTTACGTTTAGTGTTACCGTTATAATTTCTAAAAAGTTCAGAATAATTATTATTTTTAAATTACGTATATCACTTTGTAATTTGTTTCGATAATCTCTTACCTGATTTCTTTTTTCCTCGTCATGAGGAAATTCCTTCAATGTCTTTAATAGGGTATTTCTAATTTAAACGCGTTTTTACATGTATTTAAATCTATCCAAGGTTTCAATCTAACCATACTTGACTTTTTGCTCTTTATGACATTCCTAGAATTCAGTAATATAGAATTTAATATTTCGCAAAAGACACGAAAAGCATTCCAGGCATTCTTTTGTTTGTAAACATTGCTCCAGTCCGCTAACTCTAGACGATCAATCAGCTGTTCATTATTGATTCTATTGTTATAGAATCCTGCGCAACCTTGACCGAGGTAGGCATCTACTCGTATAATTACAACCGTCATATAGTGATCCGTTACACAACTGTCAACTACTCGCGCTTCAATGTCTAGCTTCTTTTTATTAAAAATTTTCAGAAGAACATGGTCAATACAGATTTTTGAATTTTCAATGACTCTAGTTGGATTATTAATTAGTGATTCAATTCCATTGCAAGCCAAATTAAATTTATACTCATCATAGAACTGGTATCTAAAATATAAACATTCATGTCTCCTATTATTATAATAATTTTACATGACTTAATACTAGGTTCTCCTAAATATAATTCGAGTTCATTGACATAGTACTAAGATGTTGATGCCTTCTATAAATAGCCATTAAATTAAATTGACAACCCAATACTTTTACAGTGAGCATTATTACATCAGCTGATTTGAAATGTACTGGCATTGACTCAGTTACATTAATACTGCCATGTACAAAGATTGCTATTCCCCCGGCTTTATATTGTTCATTCGTTTGTATTGGTAATAATTTCAATAGTTTATTATCTCTAAACATGGGCACGTAGCGCACCTTGGGACAAGACGTCCCTCGGGGCAGCAATAGTTTCTAACCAGTGAGTGAAGGAAAATTTTTATTTGCTGGCTGGGTCTGTGCTTTCTTTAAAGCCTACATGGAACAGCCTGGATGGTAATCAGTGATCGCTATTCTCCACCATCCGAACTACATTAGTCGGGGCGACCTGAAACATAAAACACAAGGAAGAAACAGAAAACAGATATTGGTAAATACTCCTTTGTGAATAGAACCCTTGTAGACTGGAATAACTTACTTGCACTTACGAACTTACCAAAAACAGTCAAATGTTTCCGCAACCATCTTTCGCTTCTTCGAAATAGGAGTATATGTGAAATGCAGTGAAATGTACAGAATGGTGATTAAGGGTATAGAAAATGCTCACAGCGAATAGTAGTGGAATGCAGTGTTGTGTTGTGTTGTGTTGCGTAGTACTGTGACGTGTGCGTGATTGTTCACAGCAATCCTGTTTTGGTTTCTTTTTATTTAGTAATTAATTTCTTTTAATTATATTACAGTAACTATTTTTATGTTAATGGTATAGGAGGAGTAATGATATATGTGTGCACATTGAATCATGCTNGTAGCGTGCTTGTACGTATGAGTGTGTGTCTATCTGTTTGTAAGTGAAAATGTTTGTGTACGTATGTGAATATACACACATATGGGCCTCATTTAGATTATTAATTTCTTAAATGTAATTTCATTCTCGTTTTATGTGTACCAATGATTTAAGCATTTCATTCCGTTTGTGTGTGTATTTTATAGATATTTGGGCGAAAATTTGAAATTTAATTTCTTATACTCGTATTATATATACTACGTTATTCCTATGTTATTATGCCTTCTTTTCCTTCTGCCAACGAGCATTGTTAACTTTCAGATTATTATTATTATTATTATTATTATTATTATTATTATTATTATTATTATTATTATTATTAAGATAATTAAATGAGTTCACTGTTTGATCACCGAGTTTGGTAGAGATTGTCAACAAACAGTGCTCTGTGACAGTGTGATTGCAACTGCTCCAAGTCAAATATTATCGTTACTACTTTCAGTTTTTACCAATGAAGGTATCAAGAGTTAGGAAGAATCAGTTATCACGTTTTAAGTGTATTTTTGTGCAAATAAATATAAAATAATATAGTTTTTAGAAGAGAATAAATGAACAGTCAATTACGCTTCAATTTGACTCTGTTCTGACAGAGGATATTGACAAAATCTTAGACGAGTACCCCAAAATATTAGACTGATGATAAGAGGATGACGTATATTAGTATAAGCGAATGGAAATGGGCTCGTTTACATTATTTATTATTAATGAGAAATGAAAAACATTTCGCAGATCAAATACTTTCAATAACAAATCTTAATGCATTGTTATTTTATAATTAGGTAACTTTTGTAATTTTTTGTCTGATTTGTTTCTCATTTACGAAAGAAGAATAACTGGCTAATTTCATGTGGTATTAAATTGACTGCGATACAAAATTCTATGGCCCAAGGCACTACGATAACTGTCATGGGGGCAATTAACAACATGAAAAAGAAATAACTTTTCGGTTATAATAGGGTAAGATAACAATAAAATATTGAAAAGTGACTCAATATTGAAGTGTCTTTCTTCCTCTTCAGTTTTTTTATTTAAGATAAATAAATTTATAAATTTATTGTCAAAAAACAGTACAAACTGCGTATGACCACGTGGAGGAAAAAAAAACTAATTTACTCTCCGGAAGCAAGCAAGGGACCATCCCATCAATTCCGATCAAGGGCCCTAAGGCAGAGGCTGATTCAAAAATTTTAGCAAAAGTTCCTAGATAAGATAAAAAAGTTAGCTGCGAGTTATAATACTAATAGAATGTCAATATGTTTGTAATTTTTAGCAATATTTATGAACTTTCAGTGAAGGTTTAAAGTTCGAAATAACTATGACAGTGCTGGGTTACAGATGGTTGGAAATACCTACAAACTTGTCATTTTAAGATAATTTCACGCATAAAGTAACATTTCCACTAATTCCATTTGATATCTCTGTGTCAATTATAAGATGTCATGTTTACGTTTCTGTGAAACCAGATAGGCAAACGCTCCCCCTTCCCCCTTCGTTGTTTGTCTCTTTCTGTTGTTTACCACTTCATCGCACGTAACTGTTTCCAAGTGCTTGTTATGCCAGTCGACCTTAGTGGAGTTCTTCTCTTCTATATTTACTTGCGGCTTTAAGATTTAAACTCAAGTTGTGATTGGAGAATTCCACGGCGCGAGGGTTAGCAGTGCAGCCAACTTCTAGGAAGGGCTCCCGTGGCACCTGTTGACTCCCACCGCCGGCTGTGTGTAAATCAAAGCCCTGCGTCAAGCAAGGGGCTCGCAGCCCAGCTAGCACCACAGAACCTGCTGCGAGTCTGTGAGCAACGCTTATCCCTTATTCACGTCTTCCATTTCAAAGACTCGTGCGAAAATATTGCACACCGTGCTTCTTCAATGTCTTCGCTCTTTGTCTCTTGTTTTCTTCCCTTCACTTTCGAAAAGAAAAAGAACTATTTGTGTAGAGAATGTAGAGCCTTCTTTACATTGTTTAATATTGCACATAATTAAGTACATTTCATTTGAAACACTAATAGGTTTATCAGATTTTTAAGAGGGTGTTAAATGAAGTTCAATACTTTCAATCTATCATCTCTGGAGAATATTCGTATTTGGTAAAATTATTACGTCAATTTTTAAATTTTATATACTTTCACGTTTTGTTTGAATCTGATTGATGAGGATATTTTCATTTAAAAACATGAATTTCGATTTATGAGCATTGTTTCAGATCTTAAATCAGCTAATAATGTTTTTAAAGAATACATGCACTACATTTTGTATAGATATAAAGAAACTGGAGTTGTAACTTGAAGATCAATTATGAGGAAAAGTCCAATTCTTAATCCATTTCTGTGTGTTATCGACTGTGTGTTATTTGAATATCATTTTTAGTGCAATTAATTAGTGTTATCAACACATTAAATGTTAAAAATACTTGAATTGTTGAGATTTAGTATGTAAAAAATCAATCTGTTTGCCGACGTTTTGGAATTTGTATATGATTTTCGGATCAATAACTACTCTGGTTGTAAAATATTTACTTCGTATTAAATATTTTGAAGCGAGGAATATTTTAAAGGATTCTAACGACCTTGCCGTTGATGAGCCCTAAAACCCCACAAAAAAATGAATATTTTATTCTTCCGTTTATGATTTGTTCAATAATATTTTATCACTAGCATAAACCCTTAAATGAATCAAATACAAAGACCCTAAAACTAAAACTAAAACTAATGAGATAAATACAGAAAACTCATTTCTCGTCCGCCGATTTAATTTCATGATTTCAAACTTACTACAAAAAACAAATACGGATTCAAATTAGCAATCATCATCTTATTTTCTCAGATAAATTTGAGGAAATAATTCACGTGAATAGGAGTAGTAAAAATCCAAAACTATCATCACTTTCTCGGAACTTAAGGAAATAGACTCGGAAGAAATTACCCACCAAATTGGTGTGAGAGATCAGCCACCTGTAAATATAGTTCCCCACATAATTTATACAGCGGTTTTCAATATAGAATGTCCATTTGAAAAGCTAGAGTTAAATCAATATGTCAGTATTAAACTTGAATTCGGTGTTTTCATTCGAGAGTTTACATTTTTTGCTGATTGTCAGTGCTGTTTACTTTTTGAATTGTGCGATGCTTTCACGGAGTTTACCAGCAAATGGTGAATTTAAAAGTGTTTTTATTATATGATTTGACTATTTTCGTTATTTTTTGTTATTGTTGAGAAATGAATGATTTATAACTTTGCAACACTTTGCAAGAAGTAGATACTTGACCAAATTCTATAATTAAAATACTTGACAAACTGCTTCCACGTGTATTTTTGAATATAGGTACTTCTAAAAATAAAAATTACGAAAGCGTCTTGAAAGTGTCTCGATGGGACAATATCTATAAATAATTTTAACACAATAGGGATGTAGGTTCTTGCATTTAGACAAAATAAAACAATTTTTTTAAATCTTTGTTTTATTTGGCCTAAATGCAAGGAGCGACATCCCTATACATATTTAAAAAGAAGGAAAGGAATAATAGAGATTAAACTACGTGTTCCTAGAGATAGGTAGTGAATGTCTTGGAAATTTATTAGTCACTCATTAGTCACATCATTCTAAGATCAACAATTCCAATCTATCTCTCAATTTCCCTAAAACGTTTTTAGCAAATTTAGAAGACACATGAATTATCTCAATAAAAAATCTGTCTAGTGAGAATTCCACAGCATCCTCACGAGTTAGGGAGGGAAACTGATAGCTCCTTCAGCAATAGCATCCGTTATACATTGTTACGTACGCATATTGACTTAACCAGCACAAATCCCTACACTAGGAATGCTCCCAACTCATGACGTAAACTAGTTATCTCATAATTCACATGTACGATTAAATATTATGAAATTGAGTCTCTTCAAATCCGTGGTTAAAAACTACCTTCAGCACCATTGCTTCTACAATGTAAAGAATTTATTCATTTTGATAAAAGTTAAATCCGTCTTGTACTTTATCACGCCATTGCTGTAGTACATTTTAAATAACTTATAACAGTTTCAAAAACTATTTTCTTGCATGATTGTTGTCTTATGATTCATATTAATTTAGTTTTATGTGTACTCAACTTTGTCACGGTTGTGTACATTAATTCCGTAGCCCCATCCTGGCCCGGGTTTTTCTCCGGGATTCCTTCGGGTAGAGGCGGATTTCTTATACAGGTTCTCCAGTCTTTGTATAGGGGCGTGTTTATTGTAACAATAAATCGTGAATTTAGTGTTATTTGAATTCTTATGATTTTTAAACACTATGCTCAGAATAATCTATAGTTCGATAATAATTTGAACATGTAAATTTTTGCGCTAAATTACAGATATATTGACATTCTATTAGTATTATCACTCGCAGCTAACTTTTCATCTTATCTAGGAATTTTTGCTGAAATTTTTGAATCCGCCTTTGCCTTAGGGCCCTTTATTGGAATTGATGGGATGGTCCCTTGCTTGCTTCCGGAGAGTAAATTAATTTATTTTCCTCCACGTGGTCATATGCAGTTTTTACTGCTTTTTTGACAATAAATTTATTATTAAATATTTTTTCTTCCTATTCTCTAAAGGAAGGTTTTTGTTATATATGTGTGCTTCTTTCAATTCTATAATTTATTTTGTTATGAAAATAATTTTGTTTCTTATGTATTATTGCCGATTTTCTCGTACGTAGATTTGACGTAAATACTTAAACCATGACTTATTTGGAAAGGTAATGCAATTTTTAGCAAAAAAGTATTTTAAAGCGTTTTCTGTTCAGAATGGTTTAAAACAGATATCTGTAGAAACACATCGTAGCTTACGCACCTGAGTATTGCTCAATTACCAAAATAATTACCTGTCTAAATTGTACGTGAATATCGTTGATAAAAAAATAATCCTCCCTTCCGGGCCCTTCCCGGACCTCCTCCTCGAGCACCTGAACAAAGCAATGACGTGTGGTATATGCTCCCGGATCTTTCTCCTCTCCTCTCCTCTCCTCTCAAATATGCAAGGCCACCTAGAGAGATAAGGCTGCTGTTATAAGCGACGCGTTTTCCCTACCCAGCCACTTCGCCAACCTCAGCCTTCCACCAGCTGTCAGCTCCAGCGAAGCTCCCACGGACACAACTATCACCACGGCCACTATGATGCTGAAAGCAACTTTCCTGGCGTTGGCCGCACTCTGCGTGCTCTGCTCAGGTAAACATACTCTTTGGTCCAACAAGCGCTGGGAAATGAAGAGTTCTCCCTCTCGGAATCGCGTGTGTTTACAATCGAAGTTGAGAGAGGACTCCGTTTTTTTATGTTCACTTTTCGTAATGTTTCCTTGGTGGGTAACTGAAAACTTAGAAATATATTGTTTTGTTGTTTGCTATCGCCCGGATGGAAGCAATTATGTAAATGGAGTTTGAGGACGTATCGTTCGATATATTTACGACGGTACCAAATAGTTATTCAAACTTGCAATAATGCTAGAATTATATCGTATGCTCTGACAATTCACATTCAAATAAAAAAATCGCATTTAACGCTTTTTTTAGTTATTTTAACAAACATAACGCTTATAAGAGTACTTAGTTTCGATTACCATCAATAAAATNAACAAACATAACGCTTATAAGAGTACTTAGTTTCGATTACCATCAATAAAATATTAATCTAATTTTTAATTCACAAAGATAGGAGATCTGAAAGTTGATTGGTTACATTCGTGAATAGATCGTATGTCGATAAATGAAATACTTTCAGTTCTCAAATAAAATGATGCAAATATTTTATTATTGTATAATTTTACATCGAATAAACAAAATTATACTATTATTAGTTTGGAGACTTACACAAAATTTTCTTTCCGTTGTAAATATCGAGAAAGAAATAATTAAAACTAAACAACTCTACTATAAAGAATGTTTTCTGATGACAATTCGATTATGCGCCTAAGACGAATAGAGCAAAATGATATTGTGTCATTAAGCTCATATGCAAAAACATTTTGAGATGTGAAATTTTGGATTAAGGTTTCGAGCGAGGTTTTCTAATCCACTTGTTTTCCTTCACTTTTCTTGAAATTAATGAATCATTTTTTAACAATCCATTATTGTGCATATTGTACATTTCTACAGATTTCTTTCTTTTGTTTTTAATTTTTTTAAAATTTGAATGATAAATTATGAAGTAGATATTTATTATGATAAATTATTTGAAATCTTGACTTCCTTTTCGGGATCCGTCGATACAAAAGTTCTCGTTGTAAATATTTGTTTAAGGATTGTAATAATTGATTACACCAGGAGATAAAGTTACGGATACGCCGCTACACTACTCTCTGATTGAGAACCAAGTCCAACGGCAAGGAATATCACCCATCTTAATCGTTTATTTGATAGGAATTATTCTATTAGTCGATACATGTGGAATCAAACTTTGAGAATGTCGATGTCCTTTAAAAATATTTCTTATAATATTTCTAATAATCTTTTTCATTTACTAATGTAAAAAGAAAACACTTATTCAATGAATACGTGTTTTTGTATTGTATATATTTGAAACAATTTCATTTCTACACCTCGGTCATGACCGAAAAATGTGTTTGAAACGCAAATCCGAGATATTGAGTTTCGATATAATTCAATTCGAAAGACTAGTCTCTCGGAGACGAATCCAGAGTGCGTGGCAGCAGGTTGCAATCACGCAGGTGTTCCCGCTCCCGCTCCAGTTCTGGCCGCCGACCCCGCTGCACCTGCAGCAGCAAGCGCACCTTTCAACTGGCAGGCCTTTGTGCCAGCTTTTGTGTGGGATATTAGAGCTACAGCAGCCTCTCCAACAGCTGTTGCCTCCGCCGCTGCACCTGCAGCTCCTGCCGCTGCCGCCCCTGCAGCCGCAGCTCCTGCCGCAGCCGCTCCCGCTGCTGCTCCTGCTGCGCCGGCTGCCGCACCTGCAGCTGGTAAGCAGCGTGGTTGACTCGCTGATCACCTGTGTGATGATCAGGGCTCGGATCTTGGATGTTTGCATTTTTTTCCTGACTTTCTATGACTTTGAGGAAATGATTTCGGAATTGATGGGATGGTCCCTTGCTTGCTTCCGGAGAGTAAATTAGTTTATTGTCCTCCACGTGGTTATACGCAGTTTAAACTGCTTTTTTGGGAATAAATGTATTAAATTTATTATTATTATTATTAGCATTTTTAATCTCGTGGGACCATATTTTTTTCTGTTGTAGTAATTTGTGAATGAGAAATGTAGCGTGTTATTGAAGCTTATCTACATGGAATAGGAGGTAGGAGTTGGGTGGTAGGCTATAAGTGGACTGGTTAGATCGGCTTACTGACAACTTGAGCCACGTGGAAGGGTTAGTAGGAGTAGTTAGATATTGATAATAAGAGGAGGTGGATAGAGAAAGGAGGGTTCGCTTTTCAGTAGTCACAACTGTATGAACTGGGACATTAATGTGAAAAGCTACAAGTTTTTTCTGACCACACAGAATTGAACCGGGGATGACTTGGTGATGTGCTCGAACGCTACCATCTGAGCCACCGGAGGGGCAGTGAAACCATTTTCATTTGATTTAATATCACGTATTTTTGAAGATTTTTCTTTGAACTCTGCAATTTTTTAGTTAAATTTCTGTAATCACTCAGAATTTAGGTCTTTATTGCTGAAATATGACTTATACTGTGTGAGCGATCACAGTGGAATTATTCAACTAACCGAATTTACACTTACAATAGTAATAAGTAGATAGATACGTAACATTAAATTCTTAGTAAATATTTTCCGAGTCCTGGTGATGATGATTGGTGTGAGGGAGACAGAATTGTGGACTACAGCGCAATAAAATGATGGTTAATCCGAGTTCAATACTTGGACTAAGTTTCTTTTCCCGACAGGACCACCCCCCTTCGTTCTCGCGAAACTGCAATCGGGTAACTTCGGCCCTCCACCCTTCGTGCGCGCCAGATTGGCTGCAGGTCCATGGGGTGGACCATGGGCTAATCAGCCGGCGCAGCCTGTGGTGTAGACGGAAAGAGAAGAAACAGAAGGATGTTGCGGAACAAGATACCTGACGTATGAAAGCCATCTTCGCTGACAACTTCTCATCGAAAGATGAATTCCTCAAATGATGAATCTCTTATCCGAGAGCTATAGATCTGACTCCATTGGAATTAATTTATTAACATTTAAATTATAACTATGTAATAACTGTTAATAAATACGTCACAGTTTAACAAACATTTTATAATTCATTACATCCTTTTTTATTGGCAAACATCCTGTGTTATTATTAACCTTTACCTTTATCCTTGTCTTCTTTCGTTCACGAGTCAATACTATAATACCACTAGTCTACAATACAAATTATTCTGTTACTCTGTTCTATGGTTGCATTATTATCTATTTATTTTTAATTCAACATTTTTAAATAAGTAATTATGTGGAATTTCCTTTTTTATGTCTCTCCTCTCTTAGAGGACGACTCTTTCATTTCTGAAGGCACCCATCTCTAATAGATCACATTCTTCAATGCATCCCGCAGCGTACGTACCTACAAGTATGAGTTTCGAAGACAGTGAAGTCGTATTTCGTTTCTTCATTTGCATTGTATTTCGTATTTTTGCACTATGATACATTTGATTTTTGGACCAATCCTCGTTAGCCTATAATCAGAAAGTTTAACTCTTTAAATTTTAGATTCAGCGTGGCTCAGTGGGCTGAGTTGCTGGGGTTCGATTCCCGTTGAGATGGGAATTTTTCATCACACATCAACATCCAAACTGACTCCCAGACCTACTCAGTCTGCTGTAAAATGAATACCAGGGTCTATCCGGATACTGACCACATCTCTTATTCCTTGTGCCGAGGTCAAGTAATTGCGGAGCTCTACCCTCCGCGAACCCCTTGGGCACCTTCTGCTCCTGTTCAGGGATAGTTTGACATTGACAGTATATTATAAAACTCATTATATTTAACTCTTTGTCACACGCACACGAATATTCGCAGGAATATGTTGCACACGAATTTTCGTTTATCTTCGTTCACTATTTACACTTTGTCATTTGCATTGCATTTTAGTTATTGTTAGAAGATAGATTTCAATGTAATGAGCAAATCAATGTACAGGGGTGCATCAATTTTCCCCATATTACTGGTAATCATGTTTTTTTTAAATCTCTTTATGATGTTAAATGCCTGATTTTTCTCTTCTTAACCAGCAGAATTCTTCATCACATAAAAATATACACTAGTCGTAGAATCAAGTTTTACATTTTGGCTAACGAATTTCTAGCATAATTTGCAGTAATGAAACCTTTATTTAGGGAATTAAGTATCCTTTTATATAAGCGTGCGAAAGAGAGATCCTCGTCAAAACTGAATTACTTGAGCACGATCCTAGGAATACAACTCTATGTTCATCAAGACAACACCCGAAATAAAGCTAATATACATCGTCCAAGAGAATCCTTCGCTAAAATGAGCCTTGTCATTCTGAAACCACTACATAATTCTTTTCCAGAAAAAAATAAAAGTTCTAACTAGATTGAATCTCTTCAAATCCACGGTTTAAAGTTTTTTTATATATCACTGCTTCCATAATGTTAAGGATTTAGTTGCTTTTAATTGAAGAGGATAATTTTAATGGGTGATATGTAGGAGATTCCTAAGCTTGGAGTGTGGCTTAGTCAAATCCCCATAGAACGTTTATGGTTAAAATCCACGAGAGGATTCTTTTTAGCACGGTGTCCCTCATATGGGAAACGAAACAAAATGTTAAGTAGCTCAGATAGTTGTTGGATATGAAGTATGGAATAAAATAAACTAAATAACGTAAATTTGTTATTTCTTATTATTTTATCGTGGTGGTGGTATTACAAATGGCGTTTTATAATATACGTCTCAGTCTAATAGCTATAAATGATCTGTCTTTTTGTTGCTATGCAGCGTACGGTCTTTTGTTTCTAAATTAAAATTAGATCTTTGTGGTCGTCAGTAATATTTTTAAAGAAATATAATTTTAAAGAATTTTAATTTTATTTGTCCCAACTTTTTCGGTCATTATTGCAGTACATAAATCATATGAAACATTTCGCTTGTATGAAGCGTCTGTTGCAAACATTTTGTTAACTCAGCAATTTCCAACCCATGTATATGCATATGAGTGCAATCTTTATATTTTGAATTAATTTTCTCTGTTTTCTAAAGAATATTGTGGTACATCTCAGGATTTAAATAACTCACAGGAGAGAACACCTCTTTTGATACTAGCGACCCAACACGAAATAGGATCTTAATTTTAAAAAATATAAAAGGAGTAAAAAATGGCAATTCTGTTGATTAATCAAAGAGAAGCTAAATTGAAATCTAGATTTGCTCAGTACTGACGAATCCACTCATTCACTGTAATTGAAAGGAGGATGCTACACATTGCACGTATTCGATCAGTAATTCTTATTTTCTAGCATCTGTTTGTCAAAGCGACTTCGGGATTTCACGGGAGCTCATTGACAGAAAAGAAGGAGCAAATCCACGAGAGCAGTAGCGAATCACACGAGACCTCTACCTGTTACGAGAAGCGTGGATCAATAGAATAGCGTACAACGCAACTGGTGGCAGCGGGTGGTCGGCACTGCGGTTCTTCCTGCGTCCACTGGGTTCCTCAGTTCAAGTGCAGACCACTGCAAAAAGAATAATTCATGGTGTCAATTCAATCTGACTCTTCTTACAATACTAATTTCACATGCGGTACTGTATTTTTCTTTATGAAAGATCGAAAACAACAAGGAGGTGAAATAGATCTTTGAAAAATATATCGCTTTGATTCTCTGGGTGACGAATTCTTCTTTCTTGAGATCTTTGTTAGTCGTACGAATGTACGAATACCTATGAGAAACAGAAAAAAATACACTTGTAAAAATGTATAATTCTTTACGACCTTTTTATAGGCAAATATTTCACTCACTACGTTTCTGTCATGATTTTGCCTTCATCTGGTGATACTGAAATAGCAAGTATTGTAGTAAAATGTCGTGAATGAATTACATAATACACGCTATTAATGTAATAATATACACTAACTCACAACTTTCGAGTACCTACTCGTGGAGCAGTGTTTGCAACGTCAACAGCCAGGTGAAAATTGCGACGGACCGGGACTCGAACTCGGGACCTCCCGCTCTGGCCGCAGATGTGCTATGCACTACACCACCCACCTCGACTCCCAAGTTTATACGCAACCTCCACCTGGTCTGATCCGGTGAACCTGGGTCACATTCCCATAAGTGACCACAGTTGGCTCCAATGTTGGTAGCTCTTAAGCCCGGTATTCGCGCACCTACGCGTGGGATGCGTATTTTAACTCACAACTAGTTTAACTCGTCGCAATTTTCACCTGGCTGTTGACGTTTCAAACACTCCTCTGCGAGTAGGTACCCGAAAGTTGTGAGTTAAAATTTGCTTCCGACGCGCAGATGCGCAAGAACCGGGTTTAAGAGCTACCAGAATTGGAACCACCTGCGGTCACTTTTCTCCTGAAGGGGGTTGTGATCCAGGTGCGCCGGATCAGGGGTGGTGCCATGGATAGCACACCTGAGACCGGAGCAGAAGGTCCCGGGTTCGAGTCCCGGTTCGTCGCAATTTCTACCTGGCTGTTGACGATGCAATATACACTAAAGTTATGTTTCAACTAACGAATATCCTGGAAGAAATCTTGTGAGTTAAATATTATTTTTCTACAAAAACATCGTAAAAGTTTATAATTTAATAATATAATTACGATTGACATATACAACGCTACTAGTCAATAAAGATCCGAATTGCAAGTGAAACACAAAGAAATTTATTTGTTTGTGCATTCCTTGCCTTTCCGTTGGCTGAATGCAATTTTTAATGCCTTTATTTAATGTTACGTCAGCATATAAAGTTTTTATTTTAGCATTATTGTATTATAAGAAAAATCTCTTGAAAGAAATCGAATCAAGTTATTATTTTTGGTCGTACTGCACCGTTAGGTCAAATACAAAAAATGTCTGAATGCGTTAATACTGCGGCATTTGTTAAGAGTAAAGTACATCATTTCAATTCATAGAGAAACACCTTTAATACTTGTTAAAAGGTGTTTTGGGATGATTTCTATTTCTTATCATTTTTTAAACTAACTTATTGAAAATATTTCACGAATATTGCGTTTTACTAAAATAGTGTCTCTAAAATAAAAATGTCATTAAATGTGCATTATGTTCGGTGTCCATTGTAAAAGAAATGTATATCTAGAAAAAATATTCTATCGTAAATATTTTTAGTACTCCAAGCTGAACGTTGAAATTGTGCTTTTTAAGATTTCTGGGGTCTCTATATGTCTATGATGGTGAAGAACCTAAATGATCAATTTGATATATTTTATTTCAATGCATTCAAAAATAACGTACAATTGTTAATATTATTGTTATAAATTGAAAAATTTCCTTTATTTCTTTTTAACTGGCATACTAAGAATTTAACTTATGAATTCAGTGCGTTGAAATGAATCTTTCATAACGGCCCAAATATTTTCTGTTCATACCTATCTCGACGCATGTACCTAATGGCCTCACATCCATCACACCGTAATGTCTGGAAGTCTGATGGGGCCATCTCGTGAACTCGGAGACGTGAGTTGAAAGAAGTTACATTACCATGCATACATTTGAGAAGACTCTGCTTATATTGCGACGCTCACCTTGACGACAAACTGCTTCTCACGTATTAATCCTGTTCTTGAGCGAAATAGATTATAGCAAATGAAATTTATGGGAATAACACAGCAAAAAAATCCTAACACCACGCTTCAAATATCCAAAAAGCTAACGAGCGTGTTAAGACAAATTTTATTGCAATATTAATTTCGATCTTGTATGTACACAATATTTATTAAAATTCACAACGTTTCAACTGTGGATTATTCTCATCGTTAGGTGAATGTTTTATAAACAAATATCTTAATTTTATCTTGATAATAAAAAAGAAAAAACAAAGTAACTACGTATACAAGTAAAACAAATCCATAGAATAATAAATAATACGAATAACAAACAAACTAGGAAATCAATATAAAGAATTATAAATTTTGGATAACCTGTGTCCGTTTGTAATAGCAATGTGTTTTTAGTAAATATGATAGGCAACATTTCTGAAATAATACATTTGAAGTAATTTGGCTCCCGATCTAATATTCAAGCACTATTTCAATCTATTGAATGATCTACATCTAAACGGTGTGATGAAATTGCATTATGTTAAGGTGTGTTTATGGTACGGTGACGTTCTTTGATTTCCTTCTGTAATCTAATAAAGGAAAAGGTACAATTTTTACTAAAAAGTGTGTAAATGACATTTTGTGAAGACATTTTTTCTATATCATCTTTCCACTTATTACAAGATTGTGATATTGCTTCGTAACTGAACTCACCAACCATATGCTTTTCTTGGAGAAAGAAGAATGTAAAATGAATTTCGTTGAAAACCTAAACTAAGTGCAATTAGACCAAATCATAAAAGAAAGAGAAATTTCCGTTGAATTCGTGTGGTTGATAACTTAAATATTTCAACGAGTTCCTTAAATGATTTTCCGAGAAGAATGAAAAACGGAAACTTCATATAGAGAAACTCTCTTTGATCTTTTAGTATGAGAATTGGAAATAATTATTCGACAGAAATGATATCACACCGTTTTATGACGAGAAGTTATAAATTCTACGAATGATTTGATATTTACTCAAACGTTATCTTTGCTTGTATAACTCATCATCGTAAATTACTTCACATGTGAACTATTTTAAGAACTACGAGTGTTTCTAGGAAGCATCCCCGTCTTATAAGGTTTAAATTGAGTAAAATATTGAATATTTTGGTTTTCGACCTCGCACAGTGATTAAGATATGGAATTTTCAGTCATAGGTCATGTATGAAACTATCAAATTTGCCAACGTTTCGACAGGTTTATTGCGTCATCCGCTAGCTGATATTGCTAGCGATAAACAAGGTGGGCCACTCAGGTATCGCTGGAGGGATCTATGAAGTGAAGCAATCCCTGAACAAGACCAAGCATGATGGCCGAAACGTTGGTAGTTTTATCTACTGAGACGCGGACAAACAAGTTCATACTGACTCCGTCCGCGGAAACCTACGTTTCTAGTTATGAATATTGTTCGTACTAAACTGTTAACTGTTAGATAAAACTAAATCATATTTTTCTTCATTATTATTTATATTGTTGTGTTTTAAAATAATAATAATAAATACAAAGAAAACAATTGTACATCTCAGTGATTTGGCTAACTTGGTGTGCCAGTCCCACCTTCTGTCCACTTTTAAACTCATTTTTAACCAAGAAAGTGTGCACCAATTGACATTCCTATGAAAGGAACATTAAACGTGTTCCCCTCCTAAATATTCTCCATCGGGTGGGAATATTGAATTTAGTGATGAGTGGTCTACCAGCTGAACATAATTAATTTATTCGTCCGATGTGGCAGACAGCGTGCAAGCTGCGGACTGCGACCCACGCATAAATTAATAAATTCCTTTTGGCTTCCCTCCACACAGCACGTTCAGTCGCTAGATTGCTAACGTTGCTTCTACGGCTCAGGGTTGATTTAATGAGAGGTACAGAACTCTTTAGGTTATCGGTCCGTAAAATAGAACTCTCACGACTTATGTTTACTTAAAATACTCATCAAGAATTCTGAAAACAAATTTTTAAGTTCAACTTTGGCTAAGTACTTTAGATCCAACACCATTTTCCCCGAGTAAATAAATCAGCACCATGAAATTGTATTATGTATTTTTATAATTAACGAAAATATGTTGCTGAGCCAATACGTAACCTACTTTAATACATGCCCCGACTTTTTCTTCCGTCACTTACTTTTGCCGTCATGCATACGTGCGGCAGAAATACCTGCAGCGGAAATGGACTCACAATGCAGGCCAAATCATGAAAGGTTGAATAACATTTAAGTTGTTCGTACTCAATGACAAATGTCAATCGAAAGAAAATATCAGTGGTAACTTGAATAGATTACTATCAAAAAGCTACTTCAAAACAGTTTATTGGAATGCGGGAAGTCAATGCAGACACAGTTATCGGTATTCCCATATGAGAATGTACTACAACCCATCCTTGAATCTTAGTATTTCATCTATTTCAGCGGCTGCCAATATATTATCTTTGGATTTTTCATTTATCCTTCTGCGTTTCTGACGTTATTTAAAGTTAATTCTTTCTCATATGTGAAGTGTATAGAAAGTTCTGTAATCGTGGAAAAATTCGGAAACGAGATTTTTACGGTAATAACCGTATTGGAGATCCTGGATTCCGAAAAAGTTGTTTTTGGCATAACGTCGGCCCGGTCCGTCCATCCGTCTGTGCGGAGCAGTAAAATAAAATTAATTTTCTTTTCATATTTCCGGTAGAATTTACTTGTGGTCGATACACACGCTCTCATTGTATTACTTGAATACAAAAGGTGCGTCACATGAAGGTCAAAGTACAGTTCTGAATACTTCTCTTAAATGGCTACAACGATTTTGTTTAAACATTCTGTATACAAAGGGTAATTAGTATGTATTACAACAGCATTAGCAATATTGTTGAAAGTTTATAGCACTTGAAAGTTTGCTATAGACGAAGTAAAATAATTTTTGTAAATTGCACTGAAACATTAGTTTACTGCTCCAAGAAGTTGGAATATTACCAAGTAGTAAATGGAGTAAATTAACTAGAGTTAAGTGTACATTTTTTGGTAAATTGAAATGAGAAAAATGATTAAATACATAGAAGGACCGAAAACGCACACCAGGTACGAAATTACACCAACTTCTGCGTACAGCGAAATATGATTTACGTCATTCTTGTACGATACTTGTAAGGCTGAGAAATCACTAAACGTCTTAAAATAATATTCTGAATATTTATTTTACTTTCAAATCTCAAATGAAGTACATTAATAAATTCATCTATTGACTTTGAGCCGACTAAATGTTAGTTATAGTTTATTACTCTATCATGCATGTTTTTATATGGTGCGTTGTTTTCTCGTTAATTTTTTTTTTAATATTTGGTCACATATATGGATTTGGCGCGGAGTTTTATTCTGTCGAATAGTGTGTGTCCAATTCGTATTGTTTTGTAGATGTGTCATTTTAATATGTTTCTTTCAGAAAGAGAACAGAAAAACGTCTCTATCCTTGGTTAATGTTGGTAATACGCACCTCATACCTTCTCAAAAACTACGCTTCATTCGTAACCTCTCACACGATGTTGCTGGGAATGCGATCTTTGTGCTGCGTAATCTTGCGCATCAGATGTTTCCTCCGTTTTTTTGCTGACTGCTAGTATCGTCGGAAAGGTCATGTGTCATTTATATAGTGGTGCATATTACTTGATACGTGAGTCGATTGTTCTGCATGAATACCCAAAGCGTTGTTTGAAGAAATAACAAGGCAAACGTTTTTTTCTCAACTTATAGTTTTAAAAAATGTTATCATTAATAATGTTCCTGAATTTGTTAGAATTCAACGTTATTAGAGAAAATAATTCAAACAAATTCTGAACACTCATAGAAGTCATAAAGATGGGATAAGAAGTAATTATTTTCTCTACATTTCGTAATGCAAAATGGTAATATCATTTCTTCAACAGAAATTAATCGTAAATCCGAATAATTTTTATTGAATAGAAATTTTCAATTTTAAATGACAATCAAATTTATTTCTGACTTTTTAACTAAATTAAATAAGGATATTCGTGGTCTCCTAGCTTGGATCTCGTGTTAATTATATCTCAATTGTATATCATTTGAAGTAAAATATAAATCATACTTATCTAACCACCACAAAACCAAAAGACAGAATTTGTAAAATAGAGATACCTTTATGTAAATAGAAGTGAAAGTACTTCTATAATAAACGTTGCGAATAGGGTGACATGACGACCAAAATATAGAAAACCATTCCAAAAATAACCATGTCTTGATAGGATTATTTAATTGTTTAGTGCATATTGAGAAACACATGAGTATGTGCAATGGTTTTGCACCACTATTTTTTATAGTTACCTGTAAATATTACACTAAAAGCATTGGCAAATTGAATATTATTTCACGTTTGGTTTAATCGATATATTTTTATTTCTTCAACAATGAAGTCAGTAAATAATTTTGTGTTTTTACCAAAATATTCAATTTATGTTTGTTAAAATGTTTTGAATAGCGCTCCTTCAGTATGTTTTTACACACTGGCAATTTAATTTGTGTTCTTATACCAACTTTTTTTAAATTTGTTTGTTTTTAGTATGATAACAAATATTTAAATGGTTTTCTTTGAATAAAAATGTAGTTTGTTGTGTTGGTCTATGTAAATCTCGTGAAGACATCTACATAGTCTAAAGTAAATTATGGAAAAATTGTAGTTTTTGAAAGAAAAAAAACGGACAGACAGACGGAAGGACCGGACGGACGTCCAGCCAAAAACCAGTTTTTCGAAATCAGGGGTCACCAAAACGGATATTTTCTCTAAAATCTCGTTTTCGAATTTTTTCACGATTACAATATTTTCTATATACTACGTATACGAGAAAGTAAAAATATACATTTGTCATACACATTTTTTGAATGCAGATTCGAGTTAGTTTTTGTAATTATGTTTCAATTTTTTATAAACGAATGCTTATATTATGTACTTTTCATTTTTGTATCTTATCTGTGGATGCATCTGTTTGAAAATTCAGAAAATTAAATTTACACGCAAAGTGAGTGGAATAAAATAAAAAAATGGATATGTATGTTACGATGCTGACTTCGTTACTTTTCGCTAGTGACAAATATAAATAACAACACTGTCATTTAATTAAACACTATCAGATGAATTTCATTTCTCAAAAAACTCAGCGAATGAATTGTCTCAACCTTGTGGTGTAACTGTAACGTAATATAATCACAGATATCATGTCCCACAATTTATCTTGACACATGATTGTGACGCAATTCAAAGAGTCTTTCAAAACCGGATGTTTGCTAGGGTAATGTGATATGATGCGGCATATCTGTTCGGAATGCTTTAATTAGTACTTATGATATGTAGCTATGAATGAATATTTGCCTAAATTTATTTCTTTTTAAAATTTACACTATAACTGTTTGACATTTTATGATGAATATTTTTTTATTCTGGTTTTTATCTGGTTTGTAATCCTGATTGGTTTCCCCAGTTTCATGTATTGGAAGGCTGATATTCGCCCAGAATTCGTGGATGACTAATGACAACTAAACGAAAATAGATCACTTTACTGAAGTTTAAAATTGTTTTGACATTAGGATTGTATTTTTTGTAGATTCTTTTTGCAATGTACCTTAAAGAATGATGTAATGTAACATTAGAAAATAGTTTGTTTAACTCCTAATGTTTACAAAATTAGTCCAGGAGAATAATTTGTTATACCCGTTGAATTGTATCTGTATGATTGTTTGTACGTTTTAAAAAGAGTAAGTAGATATTATACAATTGATCAGTTTGATAATATATTTAGCTCCATTTTATGTCGTGTTTTGGAATGAAATCAAACCCTTTCATCGACAGTTCCTAGAGAAATAGGTTTTATTTCAATGCAACAATATCATTAACTTAAAATGAATTTATTCAAGATTTTAAGAACCCTTTATTCAATAGTTTTAAAACTAAATAACTACAATGGTCACATAAATCGAACTTCTTTCCGAAACATGGATCATTTAAAACTATTTCTCTCCCAAACATCGATCAATTTATTACTTGCTACATTCTGACTTGACTTGAATCTCAATAATATATCTCTACGATATCAAAGGATGAAAATGAATATTATTGTTACAAAAATCGTTATTACTATTATATTGTGTAATGTTAATTCAGTACACTGTCTGTGTCGTATTCTTTTACTAGCTTGGTGCCCGCGGCTTTCCTGAAATTTTTAATTTTTGAATAATCTTACTCAAATCTTTGTTACCATCAATTTGAAAATGTTATTTAACTGTTAGTGTCTTGGTAATTTTTCATTAGAATCCATAATCCCTTCCTCACTGACAGAAGAGAAATTTTTTTTAAACCATTATTTGAGATATATTAAATTCATGGAGGAATATAATCTTAAATATTTTCTTGTCACACAATATTTAATTTTCGAATGAGTTTTCAGAAATTTCGGTTGATAACTAAATCAAATAAACCTAGATCAATCATAGATTCCGACCAATATAAATTCAAAAGGGAACTTAAGAATTATCATGCTGTATAATAATTACGTAATTACATCGTCCGTAATTTATAAACATTTTGTAGACGTATATGGACAAACATCAATGCCGTGCGGCAACAATTATTTATTACCTTATTATTTACCCTATCTATATCTGTATTGATTTTTTTTAATAAAATATTTTTAATCCTACATGAAAAATTGAGGACGAATGTGAATTGTCCTCAATGACAGAAATGTGATTGAAGAAATGAATTATCTCTAAGAATGTTTGGTCATTTTTATGAGCCGAGAATTCATATCAATATATTATCTACAATCTAATTTGTAAATGGAAACCAAACTTTCTGCAAATGGAAACGAAACTCGTTCACGCGATATACACTCTTAAATCATGTTCCTTTGCTTGGAGAAATTTAACTTAAGAAACTGAATCATGATCGGAAAAAATCCACTGTGTTTGTTAGTTTATTGTATATTATTCGCGATAAATTACTTTGTTGTCTTCAACGTGGACTTAGCAGTTTGTAACAGCTCTCTTTACAATAAATTATTTATTTATATATAGTCAGTCTAATTGGCTTTATGTTGAAATAGCGCTTGTGCACATTGTAGTACTTCGCCATCGTCCTTAACAGTAACGATATTTGTTCACAAACATAGAAATCTCTTAGATTGCGGTGAACCTCACCGCCAGGTAACAGATTAATCATGTTACGTCGAATGAAAATGGTAGACGGGACCGGGATTCGAACCCGGGACCTTGAGCTCTACGCGCTCATGCGC
>NNCF01130032.1:178874-233618 GCA_002313205.1 Laupala kohalensis | reverse complement strand
GGTCTTTGGGTTTCACAAGTTGAATGAGAATGATAGACGGACCCGAGAAGCGAACGGGATGGCGCAGTCGGTAAGCGCATGAGCGCGTAGAGCTCAAGGTCCCGGGTTCGAATCCCGGTCCCGTCTACCATTTTCATTCGACGTAACATGATTAACGATATTTGTACCTCGCGTTATGTTGGCAGGACATTCGAACCTAAATCCATCGCCAATATCGGCCATCAATTAAACGCACTTGCTCTTGTGACGCAATTCTGTTCCTTCTGCGTCAATCGTGTGGAACGAATATTACCTTGTGTTATTAACTTGTATTTCTTTACAGGAAATAGTCGCTTTTGTGACTACTATAAATAATAGGTGGTAGGTGAAGTGTGAGACTTTAGTGTTATTACTACACTACATTCTTTAATAGAATAAATAGTTGCTTTCTATCAGTAGGTCAGAAAATGAAGACAAACGAATTGAAAGTCCATAAAATTAGTAGTATTCCCTGAATGTCTTTAATCATATTGCATACGTGATACACATTACTAAGCAACGTTAGGAAAACATAGCTGTTGTCAGGATCGGGGATTTAAGGGTAGTTGTTGTGGAAAAACTGCCCCTAAGCTCTTTCTCTTTTTCTCTCTTTTCTTCTCCCTCTCTCTCTCTTTCCCTCTCTTTGCTTTCTCTTTCACATGTGCTGTGTAAGAATATTCTTAGTTACGGACCATAACGAAACGATAGCGCTATGCAAACTTTACACTTGCTTGGATCGTTACGTACACGATTTCTCTCATTAACAATCCGGTGTTATTGAGAAAGGAGCTTGACCGAAAAGAAGACGCGTAGAATACGATATCATCACTTGTGTGTCACACCTTTAAAATACCACCATTGTTGGACACCTAAACTAAATGACTGGAACATCGATGGTTGACACCATATTGCAAATCCCGCTACATTTCTTTACTTAAAATTATTACTATGTTTGTTACATTATGATTAAGGAAGTATCAATCATGAGAGTACAAATTTTTGGGTTACATAAATCACGAAACTCAGTTACGTTGTATTCTAAAGTATAACCAGAAATTTAATTAGTAAATAGGTTCAAAGAAATATTATTATTTCTTTTAAACATATTTACTTATTACGTAAATGTAATACATACCCTTCTTATTTTGTAAAGTGGTTAGGTGGAAGAGCAGACCTTTTATTCTCTCCACAATAAAGTAATTTATTTATTTTATATATGTGGTTATTTCCTGTTGACGTATGATAAAATAATTTCGAAATTCACATTTAAGTAATTTGAACTCGTTTGAGTTGACAACGTGTTCTAGAATGAAAACTATAGTTTAATTTCCTCTTTATCAGTTATCTCGGTTTACATTGAAAACGATGTAACACATGGAACATTGAGATCGAGCCAGTGTGAATGTAGAGATACTGTTTTTAATTCCACCACAACGAACATTCGTTTTGCGTGCGAACTGTTAAAAAGAGAAATCAGGAAAGAAAGAAGAAAAAACGATGCTTTCGTGAGTGGACTGCGGTACGGTCTGTAGAATGGACAAGCCCTAGAGCGTAGTTGAATTTTCTCATTACAATCGGCGCCGCCACGGAGTGACACCACGTGCTGTGGCAGGGACCTCTAAAGGCTTGTTTCAGGAGATGAACACACGTGTTGTTAGTGGAGAGCGAGTACAGAAGACGAATTAACCGTACTTAACGAATTAACCGTATCAATGATTGAATTTCGACGTTTCTGTCTAAAGTATCTAGATCGGTGTGGAACTTTCAACATTGCATTTCATGTGTTTGACTTCTTCTGTGGTTGAAAAACCAAAATAATTTGAGGCGATACTTTACTAACAATTCTATACGGGTAATATTTAACCTTATATTACCTAAATTTTCAACTGAATAATACCAGTTTACTTTATTATTATTATTATTATTATTATTATTATTTTCACTTGGAACTTAGCATTTCGATAAGCGTCCAAGAAAGTTCCACTTCCTTGAGACTGCGTTTCCTGGAGAAATTTTCAGGTACTCACTTTCCGAATCACATTTTCACTCCTTTGCAACGCCTGGCCTGATCCGGCGAACCCGAGTCACATTCCCCGCATAGGGTTAAGTGACCACAGGCGGCTCCAATGGCAATGGCGACAACAGATGGAAGTTGCTTACGAACTTGGGAGTCGAGGCGGGTGGTGCAGTGGATAGCACACCTGCGGGTAGAGTAGGACGACCCGGGTTCGAGTCCCGGTCCGTCACAATTTTCACTCCTACTCGGAAGTTGTGATTTAAAATGTTCACTCCTTGTCACCCATTAAAAAGTTAAGTATCAACTTTACATGATTTAGCAACATTTACACTGAACTCGAGGAAATATCTCAATTAGTTCCTGAGATATAGCTAAAATATTATTCTATACCTGAAGCACGAAGAACAAAACCAAGGTAACTTTCGTACCCCTTTGCATCCACTGAAGATAGATATATAAAAAGGAAACAAAGACCCGTTTTTTAGATATTTATATTAGCAATGTGTACAAGACCGGAGATATGTTCCTGAAACATAATGTAAATAGCGAAAACTCGAAAACTAGTATTTTACATTTTTTCACGCTTTAAAAATCCTTTCTTAGTACGTTCTCACATTACAGAAGGAACCTACTGTTCAAATTTCATGTTTCTAGCTTCAGTAGTTTAGACTTAGCGTTGATAAATGTGTCAGTCACTCACCAATTACGCTTTATTGTAGTAAAATATTTCTAATTACTGTAGAGTTACTAATTACTTCTCTTGCTGTACTGAAAATAAGTTTTAGATTTTACATTAAGTTGACCTTTCTTTATTTTTGTTTTCCAATCTTTTTAAGAGTTTCATTATTATAATGTATTTCTTTTTAAGTATTTTATTTATATCGTTGTTTTCAATGTTCATTTGTTGTAGTTTTTCATGTATAATTTATGAAGTTGTGATTCGCTTTGTCGTTTGTGATATTTCATTTTTTGCGGAAAATATAATTAAAGAAGAACTTCAATCAAGAGCACTGTTGTCTAGATTCTCACATCCAAAGGTCATCCAAAAAGATTTTGGAGAAAAACTGAGAGTTAACGCACAACATAAAACTGAATCTAGTAAATAAGAGTGTGAGAGTGATCTTACCGCTTCTAGTTAAATTTGGGTATGTAATAGAATGAGAGAGAACTACGTGCGTATAAATTCGTACATTCCATTTCGCCAATAAATGTAACGTCTTCACGGTTTTACATCCTTTTTAATTTTTAGAATACGTAGTATATAGAAAGTATCGTAATCGTGAAAAAATTCAAACGCGAGATTTCGACGGAAATATCCGTTTTTGCGATCCCTGATTCTGAAAAAGTTGTTTTTAGCATAGCGTCCGTCTATCTGTGCGCAGCCATTCTGAGAAAATGGATGAATCAATTTAGTTCTTCCGTAAATACGAAATGGGATTTTTTTTTTCATTTCCTTTTAGCACATGCTGAATTTATAACAGAATTATGACTCGTACAATACATTTTCAATCCTTAGAAATCAATTTAATATAATATAACTGGAGATGGAGTATTGCAACTATATAAAGAGGCGGTACGACCGATACAATAATACGGATGTAGGGTGTGAGGAAAGGTAATAGTTAAAAAGACATGAGCAACAACTACGCCACATGCAACGTCACAACTGTCTCTACAGACGCAGTGGAGGTTCTAACAAGTGTGTTGCCAGTGGTTCTATACATCCAGTAAATAGTCTTCAAACACAAAATACGAACCGAACCGGGGAAACAATCATGATCAATGAGGAACAAATAGAAGGAAAAAAAAGAGCAAATAAAGAGGTTAACAACAGAATTGATAAATGGATTGCAAGTACGTTGGGACAAAATTAACAAAGGAAGAGAGACATACAAGTATATAAAAGACGTCGCATATGCAATGAGAAATAAAAATGGTATAAAACCAATCCAAATTTGGTAGAATTTTGCACCGGGCACGGTAATTACAAGCAGTACTTACAACGTATACGCAAATAAGATACAGACTTATGTAAATGCGACAGAGAGGCAGAAACAGCAGAACACATTTTACGGACCTGTTAACTATGCTAAAGAACGAGGGTAGGATATATAATGGTTAAAAAGAAAAGATATATTTCCAACAAACAACATGGATAAAATTATACAACAACAGGACGACTCTTAGGAACATGCTGAATTTATAACAAAATTGTGACTCGTACAAGACATTTTCGATACTTAGAAAACAAAACAGAAGATAGGAAGAAGTTAGTGGGATGACGTAAACGGTTGATCTGCGCCTGCTTCCTCGGGTGGGGACGGAAAAACGTGAGTTATCACTGTTAAACGGCGCTGCCTAAAGGCAATAAGAGAGAAACAAAGAAAAGAGAAATGAAGAAACCTTGAAATGACAAAGCTGAAGTCAAGGTAACCATAGGTGCTAAAAGGAAATGAAAAAGAAATCCCATTTCGTATTTACGGAAGAATTTACTTGTTTGTGATGCGCGAGTTCTATTTTCTTTTTTTCTTTGAAAGAAAGGATACTTCACATGAAGGTCAAAGTACTCTTTTGAATGTTTCTCAAAAACGGCTCCAACGATTTTGCTTAAATTTTCTGTAAGTAAAGTACAATTAGAATGCGTTACTTCCGCATTAGTTGTATTTCACTTGAAAGTTTGACACAATAAAATAATTTGTCTTGTACATTTACACACTAGGTTACTATTTTAAGAAGCTACAATAATATTTAGCAATGTTAAAGGACCAAGAAGACATAGAACACACTGTTAGTAAACTTAAATGAAAGATATGATAATGATAAAATACATAGGAGGTCAGCAAACGCAGTGCAGATACGAAAATACATCAACTTCTGTCTACAACGAAATTACATTTACATAACACTTTTACGATATGAGACTGATATGTCGCCATCTGGTTTGAAATAATATTCTGAATCTGTATTTTACTTTCAAATTTTAAGTAAAAGACAGTAATAAGTTAATCTAGCGACTTTGAGCATGAATAGAGCACTGGAAGACGACCAAAATATAGAGGACGAGGCCAGAAATGACCCTTTCACTATAGAATTTTTCTCACTCTATGTTGCAGACGGAGAAACGTGTATGAGAAAGTATGTGTAATGGTTTTGCATAACTAGTTTCTTGATTATTGATGTTCATCAAATCACCCGGTTTTCCACGTATTTCAAATATTCGGAACATTAATAAGTTCTGATTAAGGATAGATTTTTTTCACCAGACGTTGGGAACCACAAATTCGTTTATAAATCTATGCTCTCAATATTAATATTGGACGTGGCATCTCTGGAGCAATAAATACAGGGTTGGGTTTAGAATTACCCCGATATGCATTACAATACGAAAACATTTTGTTATTATGCAAAATATTAATAATAAATAAATTAATATAGTGTTTTTTTCTAGCGTGAAATAATATAAAGAAAATGAGAATTAAAATATCTCGTTAATAAATATCACTAATCAATAAATATAAACCTATTAGTTAAATTCCGCGGGTAACATTTTGCCGAACCCCATCCCTTGCTGACCCGATCGATCGAAAGGGTATAGAATGTGGACCGCGGGCGTAGATAAGCTGAATGTAGTATATAATAACGATATGGTCATTTGCTTTGCATTTCGCACTGAAATATAAACAATATCTCCCTAGACTGTTTTCTTAGGCAATAGTAAAGTTTCTTCTTTCTTTCGTGGTCGGATGGTAGTGCTCAGTGTACTTGCAGTATGAGTCGTACTATCAAAGTAAATACGTTTTAATATTATATTACGTGAGGAGAAAATTATATTATGTAGAAATAAGAAATAATATTAAAATGTTATTTTATTTGTTTGTAATTTTCTCAATTTTGTACTTTATTCCATTGGATTACCAAACATGAATATTACTCGCGCCTAATTTTTTACTATCTCTAAATTACTTCAAGGAATTTTCTCCATTTTACTATTTTAAAGTGCATCAAATTTCTCTCAGCGTTATGACCTAACAAAAAGAGGTTAATTATTATTTGCGTCCGTATGAGTAAATACTCGTGACAAAATTGGTTATAATGTTGAATGATGAAAATTAATGATGTCCAGGTAATTGAGAAGTTATATTTGTGAAGTAAGTGGTTCATGAAATATTGGTAATGTAAATACGTCCAAAATCCTATCCCTTGAAACAGAAACTAACACTAGGTAGTCCCCACTAAAAATTCCCTGCGTGTGGTATAAATTTATCCAAATTGATGAGTAATTCATTTTATGCACTCATAAAAATCAAATTCTTGAATTAATTTTTAAGTCAACGTAAGCTTTACAAATATAATAAATATCGTAATTCTTATACCCACAGAGGAATGTTGGAAACGAAATATTTTATATTTTAATTTTAAATCGGAAATGTAAATGAGCTTTTATCAAATATTTAAATTATATAGCACTGTAATACAGCTAAAGAACTGTATACCTGTAAACAGAGCAAGTTCATGGATGGTAAATATTATTTGTGAAATAAATTAGTGATTTATAAAAGCTCGCAAACTATTAATTATCCACGACATTCAATGGAAAAAGACTTCAGTGGTCGTAGGTAATCGTATAAAATAATGTTTTGGATGATGTTGTTCTTTTATTAAAACTTATTTTTAAGCACGCTTTAATTTGAATTCTTTCTCTTAACCTCTATTTATCGAAATGAAGGTAGATTAGCGTTCTTAAATAAAGGTCGTTTGGTGTAGTATACACGCAGTCCAGTATTAAAAAAACAGATTATTTTAATTTTTGCATTAAATTTTCCTATGTTTCTATGGAAACTCTATGCAAATGAAAGAGCTACAAATAATTTGAAGACGTGATAAATAAACCCCATGTCATGACTTGTCTTCGTGAAAATAGCACTTCGATATCTTTGTTCGTTTAGCAGAATTTTGTGGTTTTCCCTTTTACTGATAGGTCCGTTGAGAGGGGACGGGGTAGGTCAGCACTAAATGTGTTTTGAAATGTCTCATTTTATCATCTGGTTTCGAATTTAATCCCCTCCCCCATTTCCCCACCACCAAAAAAAAAACAAAATGGAATCCAAGCTCCTTCATTGTACTACAAAAACTTTACCTTTAGGGTTTATACTACAAGCGTTAGTATGTTGTTGAATTGTGATGGAAGAAGTAAGGAGAGTGGGAGGTGATAGGGGTGGGGGGCGATTTATCCATGGGGCCCATTCATAGAAATACTCTGTCTACTGGAACGCTGACTGTATTGGCTCTGGGAGTTCCCCCATCACAGTCGGGGGCTCAGCCGGCAGAACCTCCATATAACCCTATGCAGGCGGCACCGTTTTCATTGAAATTTTTCAATTATACATAATAGTTTTATGTTTTACTACAGTGGAGTTGTTTTAGTGGGACAAGGGACTATTTATATTAAAACCATGTGCATAATGTAATAAAAGGTGTTTATCTTTTATGAGTACATGGTTTAATTTAGATTTTTTTAAAATGAAAGACGAAAATAATTTAAGAAAATAACAATAGAAACATAATTGATTGCTCCTAACTATGTGATGTTAGCCAGATATTAAAACAGTGTCCACGCACATACGCAAGATGTTCATTATTTGTAATAGTATGTTATGTTAAATATAATAAATCTATAGTTAAAAATGATAAATTCATTAAAAATGTAAATATCATCTGGATATTATTAACTACATTATACGACCCTATTAGACTGTTCACAACATTTATTGCGCTAGTTCTTCAGTTCACAAAGTAAATAGATGGAAGATTTAGAAGTGAACCTAAATAGCAGGCTACAATTATCAAATTGACGTGTCACTTTTACTGTACCAAATATATTTTTAGGGAGATTTCTTAGAGAAATATTTCATGGATTCGCTCTAAGTAATCTTACTGGAAATCTTTCAATTTTTCTCTACCGTTCAGGTTGTGATGTCTGAAAATAAGATGAAAAATCAAACATCATGGGGACGAATTTTCTAATAGAAAAAAGAGATTCCCCCTTCCTCAAAAATGCTTTTTTCAAAATGAGCACTGCAGGTAGTTGAATATTTGAAAGTGATGAAGCCTTTCCTTTTCGTAGCTATTATCCATTTCTTATGGCCGGGATCTCGGGGAAACCTTTAAATAAACCTGTATATTACTGACTACATTTTCTGCTTTCAGAATAAAGAAACCCATTTTTTTTGTAAAGGACAAACTTTTCGAAGAAGTCGCTGTGCCGTTACATTTGTTTCGTAAAACATCAACAACCAACCCAGCTACAACTATGTAATCATGATTTAGGAACTTAAATAGTTACTTGACATGTACTAAAATTTTTGTATTGCTGTGCTGGCAAATGTGTAATTTTAAAAGATAGTGAAGATTCAACAGTTAAGACTAATTCTTTTGCAAACTACTTACTTATGAAATGATAAGCCACTATTCTTCACGAACGAGTTATTGTATTTATAGACTTCATACGTGTTGACCATTTTCTTTGACGATTATAATTGCTGTTTTGATAAAATGAAAGAAAGGAGATAACATCACTGTGCACAATATTGATTTCTGTGAATGACACATGTGCCTGTTTGTGCGGTGAGCGACGCAATGTGTTGGCAACTGTGCAATAGTTTGTGCCCCCGACTAGAGTGGGGGATGGCTTGGTAGCGGGCTTGAGTTCGCCCGCTGATCCCCGTGTGACTCAGCGTTCCAGTAGGTTGTATATTTCTATGGGCCCATGATGTGTGTCCACGACCCTGTTTACTGAATCAGCCAGCATATTTTTTACCTCTTGCCTCAACATAGGATAAATTGGGTTAAATTATTACACCATCCTCTCATATGGGTCACTTTTTATAAAGCGCGCATTAGGATATTGTTATGTTTTAATGTGTCAGTGTATTTACAAAAGTACCCTTGGAACCCTTATTAAACAAAGATTAGAAATTATAAATTTTCACATATTTAGCGAGTGTACCGTTCTATTCGGCATTTTGACTTTTGACAATATTATTAAATTTGTTAGTTTTTATGTCATGCACGTTTTTCGTAATTCTCGTTCACTTTTACATAGTGACTACTAGTGAGCAAAACTATAACATTTTATATACAATATTCAAACAAAAAGCATATATTTGAGTTTTGTTCACGCATACATGGTGTTATACTATTATAATTCACGTTTTTGATCTCAGTTTCATTTTTATTTGCGTTTGGTTTCGTTGATTGTAAATATTTTCTGTCCTGTTTAATATTTTAAAATATGTAATTCGCTAATGAAGGAAAGTTCTTGTTAATTTGATAATTTTTCAAAATAAATTAATATTTTGCTTTCAAAAATGGAGTCACAATTCAAGTATATATTTTCGAGACGATTCCAATGAGCCCAAGATCCACTTTTTGCGACGCCGCATGATGCTCATAATTAATAACTGTGTGAGTGGGTGTGTCAGTCAATGAGTGTCGCAATCAGCTTTACATATATTAGTTATTCAGATATACATCTTTCGCGTAGTCAAAAGAATATTTTAAGGGGCAAGATTTGAGAATCATTCGATTTACATATATTTTTATAAACAAATTTACAGAACCATTCTGAAATGAAGTTATATTTTCGGAAGTAGTTTCATCGAAATAGTTTAACTTTATCGTGAAACAAAGTAACACATTGGTAAGTTATCACCATTTATAAAATTTAGCAATCTTGCAAAAATGAAATGATAACGAGCGTTAGTTAATTAACTCGCCGGATTGTTAAATATTTTACTCTAGGGAGTGAAGATTATTTTGAATAGACGAAAAGAGACGGAATTGTGTTATGTGATATTCGAGTATTCCAACAACTATTAATAATAAGAGGTAACGTAAGCTTTATACGGAATATTTTCCCAAATGAAATTAAATTTTCGCAATTCCTTTATTTACTGTCACTATTAATATTTATAATGTAAATATTCAACACCGGAGGCAAATGCAAACGGTAGGCATTAGTGTGCTCCCGATCTAAAATAGCTTGTTGTGGGTAATGTTCATAATATTTTAAATTTTTAAATTTGAGTTTCTTGGGAAGTAGTGAAGAATATGCTGAAAATGAATTTTAGATGAAATGAAGTCTATTTCAAATTAAATTTGTAACTGTAATTTCAGATAACTTATGGAGGTATGGTCACTCCTTACTTGTTTGAATTACCAACAAAAATATTTTAGGCAATGATCTGAGGTTATGCCGTGAACGAGAACCCAATGCAATGGACGTGTGCTTCTTATAGCGAGTAGGTGTTTTTGCTGCGAAAATAAGTTTAACTCCAACTTTCTCACCATTGGGGTTAAACATCGCCTGTGTCATTTGCAAATAATATTTAGAGCAATAATGGAATTAAAATAAATGCGAGAAAATATTTAAATATAAAGTAACACTCAGTATAGTTCATAGAATGATGAATACTGACCGTAAAATCCTACTGAAAACATGCTAGATAGAATTGTCTCCTCAGTGAAAGCAAATATATATCACCTCTGTTTTAACTGTGACAATAACAGCGTCAGTATTTTAACAGTGAAGCACGACAGATACATACTTTATAGTATGGGGTGAATACTTTATTTGGTATTACTTGAGGGCGTAAAGGAAATGATGTGTGGTAATGATTACGACGTATCTGTACGTCATACGACTTGGCCAGTAAGTGTGACTTTCTAGTATCGTGAGGGTGACTATGGCACCCTTATTCGTTTCATAGAAACAAGTTTGAACATAGGTGTACAAAATAAATATTCAGGGCAACAAAAATATATATAGAATATGAGTGTATAAATTCAGATTCCTTTAAAAAATGTGACTTATCAAAAAACCAGTACCAGTTTAAGTGATGAAAAGAAAAATATTCTGTCAGTTTGAAAATTAGGAGGATAAAATAATAAATTAGTTGGAAGTGCCCTTATTTATGACAACATGTATTAATGACGCACAAACTCTTTAATCGTTCGTACTTTCACATTACGTTTCGGGGATGTATGTGGCCCCTCTTCAGATGTATTCTTCCTTTTCTTCTCAAAATTTTACAAAATCCTTATTGTAAATTACCTGGTGCGCTTTATATTTTCTATAAAAAATATAGAAATTATCTAGTATATCTCATCACTAATCTCCAGTATAATTGTTACAAATATTTAACTTAAATATGTGAGAAAGTACAAACCTGAACGCTCTTATGACGCATGCGTATACTGATTAAAAGTTGTGTTGAATTTATTAAAATTATCTCTTGCTATTTTTGTTGCATGTTCGTCTAGTTGTGGGTCTTGAGGTTGTAGCCTGTTGTGCGGCATTCGGTGCTTTCCTACAGCTCTGATCCACCAAACTGAGGCCCATCTGCACTGTGCGGTTCAGGCTGTCTTCATGCTATGACGCAACCACGTAGTGGGGGAAATAATGTGGGAATGAATTATCTATAGTTTTTATTTATATTTTTTTATTATATTTAATATTATGTCATATTTTGAAGTCAATATGTTCGACTCAATTTTTGTTTTCATAACTTTGTTAATGTTAATATTAATTGATTCTGCTATGATTCTTTTTTGTTTATTATGTTCATAATCCACAATTGTTGTATTTTCAAAGTCCATCTTGTGGCCTGTTGTCCCAATATGTATATTTATACCACCCTCTTTATTTTTATGTATATTATTTTCGTGTTCACGTATTCGAGTCATTAGTTTAGGTTTTGACTGTCCAATATAATTGAGGTCACAGTTTGTACATGGCATTTTATATACTATATTGGTCATTTCATTTTTATCTGTCTTGTCTATGTGTGCTTTAGCAAAGGGCTGTTTATTATTAATTGTGTGGATTGTCTTAATGTTGTATTCATTGCAGGTTTTTCTAATTGTTTTGGTTAGTCCTGGAACGAAGGGTACAGCTATCATATTACTCATGGTATTTTTGTTTTGGGACGCACAATTTGTGTGTTTAATCTTCTGAAAAAATTGTTTTATTGTTTTGTCTATGAATTTTTTTGGGTAATCATTATTGCGAAGAATATTTCTTATTATGTTGATATTTTCATTATAGAACATATCATCACTAACATTGAGCATCCTATGTAGGAGGTTGTGTATGACAGAAACTTTCATGGTCTTAGGATGTGCGGAATTGTAGTTCAGTGTTCTACCAGAATCTGTGTTTTTTCTGTGCCAATTGCATAGAAGTTTGTCTTCTTGTCTGTATATTTTAATATCTAAAAAATCTATTTGGTTATTTTGTTCCATTTCAAGGGTAAATTCAATATTGGGATTATATGAGTTAAACATTTTATGGGTCATTGTAATCTGTTTCTCATTTGTGATAATAATTGTATCATCTACTTATCTCCTATATAATTTCACTCGTAAATTAGATAATATAGATCTTTCTAATCTTCTCATTGCCAATTTACAAAATAATCCTCTCAGAACTCCACCTATCGGAGCTCCATGGGTTTGTTTGTAGATAGTACTCTTAAATATAAATTCAGTGGAATTTAAAATTAATTCTACTCCTTTTAGTAGTGTGTTCTCCGGTAGTATGACATTGATGTTGTAGACTGATATGTAATATTCTAGTGCATCTATTTTATACCTATGAGGGATTGATGGGTACATATTATTAACTTCAAGCGAAAAAAATCTATCTGTTTTGTCTATGTTTGTTAGTGATAACTTCCTTTAACTGTCTGCTATTGTTTAATGTATAATATTTTTCATAATTGAGAATTGGTTAATTATTATTATTATTATAAATGTACTAGCCCTGAGGCACTGAAAAATTATTTTTACACAATTCGTTGAACGGAGCTTTATAAAAAAAAGGGAGGCATTGTGGGAAAAATGAATATAAATAATTTAATAATTAAGATATTAAATAAAATAATTTAGACTGTTTAATTCTAGGTTTGTAAGGGTAGGCGTTACTAGAAATTAACTAAATATTTTTTCCTCTATGGGTTGTTAGAGTATCTAATTATTTTATTTTGGGACAATCATAAAATGATTTGTATGAACTTTTGGGAGCAGTATACAAGTGAAGGACCGCTGGGAGTGTTACAAGAAGCTGTTTCATATGTTTTACTGGTTCAGAAGTAGTTTCTCTTACATAAAAATTTGCTCAGAGTGTGCGTAGGTAAAGAAAATATAATGTTTAGATGAACATTCATTTAATAAAGGACGTGAGTGGAACGTTGAGTGATTTGAATATAACAATGATTGAGATTTCCTATTACCGGAAGTCTATCCTTATGTATTATGTAAACACGGTGGGCGCCAATTGTATGCAGTTGGAACTGATAGTCGGTTTCCCTTATTGTACTGGCTCGTAGGGTGCCAACATTATGTATAAATTCATATATTCCGCTGATATATGAAGGGTTTGATCGTGATACGATCGATGTAAGAACTAAATAATGCACGTATCATTAAGAATAATCAGTAATAGTTCAAACAAAACAAATTTATTTACAAAACTGAACTTGTCATAATTTAACTCATTCGTCAATACACTAGTATATTACTGAAAAGAAAATACAACAAATCAAGTCACTTCAAGTCTTGAAGAACATCTTCTAATGGATGGTACTCAATTAAAGTAACATACTAGTAAGTGTGTCCTATTTTGTTTTAAAGTACTCACAGCGGTTTACCACAGAAGTGCCTATAGGGAAACACATAACTTCCTTTTCATTCAGAGCATTTATAATTTTTTTCGCCTTTAAGTATTCAAATGGCGATTTATACACTTTTATATACAAATTTTCTCATTAGATAGACCATGCGGGTGGCATAGAATACTTCAGTTCGGTGCCAATTAGCCAATGCAATGGACGTAACAGTTGCCATTGTCTTCCCGTCAATTGATTTGCTGATCCGTTCCCGAGCAGTGGCGCTAAAGATAAAAGAATTACTCTTCTGTCATAATGTTAGTGTGAATGCACCTCAAAGAAGAATTAATCCTAATTTTTCTTGCACGAAGTTTTCATATGGGTAAGACTAAATTGGAAACAAGTCCCAAGAAAAATACTTTATTTTTAGAGAAACTTACTAAGAAAATTATTAACACTACCTTAGTTAATAGGTAAAAATAAGAATCGAGTTAATTTTTAGGAAAGTGGTATATTTTGTATCCATGTATTTCATTTTATATTTTCCTTCGTGGGATTTTCAGTATTTTTGTGGAAGTAAATTGTTTTGTTCTGAAGCAAATAAGTGGGATACACTCATCCCCGAAAAATTCCGTTCTGACAGTCACTAAGTGTTTTGTTTCGCTTGAAACAAGTATTAGCGAACACAAATTATGCATTTGTCATGATTTGGTACATCACTTACCAACATGATTTAACCGTTTGAGATGAGCGCACAATGGAGGTGAGTAATCTTTAAAATCGTGAACTCGATTACAAATAACGATCAGTTTAAAACGCTTAGAGGTGTCAAAATTCGCGCGAGATTAGTTCTCGCATTACGTAACTATTTCAACTCATCTTCACCACTTTCCTCACACAAAACTTTTCCTGCATACTCTTCCATTATATTGTAAACTGTTTCATCTGCAATGCATTCCGCCCAATCTCCTACTATTATTCGGCGGCAGTCCAATTATGATATGAGCTTATTCTTACCTTCAGAAAACCGAACTCCCCAAACCTGTAAGTTGAGGAAAAGCTTCTTTTATCAACTTTGACGTCAGTGACAAGTCATCTGATCCGGAGTGAGATTATAGAGTAGTGTACAGAAATAGCAAGATTAACACGTCGTCCTTATCGATCTTGGTGTTAGGTTACTCTGTACGAGAACTAACCAAAACGAATTCTAAGTAAACGTCGCGTAAGATGAGTAGGATAATCAGTCGAAGCGCAGACTGAGCACCTGTCCGCACGCGGCTAAAGCCTCCCTCATATTTGCCTCCTCACGAGGACCGAGGCGAGAACATTCGCTGGCACGTACACGGCGCAACGGTGGCGGCGGCTGTGCTCTTCCAATTGGCTCTCCGCAGCCCAGCAAAGCAGCCAGATCGCGAGCACGTAGTTCAGGCCATCTGCAGACGCTGAGCACCCGCAAGGCAGGCAACGGGGGTTCCCCTCGTGCGGCCGCCGCACTGCTGCCAACCGCCTCCGCAAGCGCAGCGCTCGTCAGACGAGGAGACTCCAGAAACACCGCTTCTAACCGGTTACGCTCGCCCGCTTCCAAACACGAAATTCGGTTATCAACGCAACAACATACACATAGAAAAAATACGTATACAATTATAATGTGATCAAAATGTTGTGCTATATTTGTAGGAACACATCTTCATAATAATACAATACAGTAATAAAACAATGTTAAGATATTTTATGAATAGCATTATTTAATCCTACGTATAAAAAGTTCTACAGGTATAACATAAGTGGTAACATTTTGATGGATTTCTCGTCTGCAACCTATTGATGAGTGGGAGAGCGTTGGATCCTATCCCTACTCCGTCAAATTGGGTGAATTTATTGGCTGCGGTTTCTCCTCAAGGATTGATCGGTGTCAGTTTGATACCTTAGATTCCCAAACTACTTTGTATTCCTTTGTCCCAATTTATGTTGTTTGGGGAAAAAGCAGGCCTGATGACCAGCATAAATAAAGAATGAAACAAATAAATGTAGGTGAAAAGGGCGTTTTGCAGGTTTAATAATGTATTCTAATTTTAAATCATCCATCGTGTAAGAACGTCCAAGGTAAAAATTAAGAAAATACCCTTTTCACTCTCCAATATCGTTTTCTGTGATTGTTTTCGAAAAATTTTCCTCTTCCCGTATTTAATCCAACATACGTCTTTGTATTCATTCACCCTCGAACTTCATAGCATACATTTTAGAAGCAAAAAAAAAACTCAGAAAAAATATATGAGAAGACAAAATAAAAAACATCAAAGCACTGGTGTTTCTCACTCACCTCCTTACCTATAAATTCTGGTAAATATTTTATAGAAATAAGGTGAAAATGATAATCTCAGAAAGAAACATGTATAACGGTTTTTACAACACTGTTCTTGACAGAGAGTAGGACTATGTAACAGTATTATTTTCAATATTTTACTCAAAAATGAATAAAATGTGCCATAAATGAAGACTTTACTGACGGAGATCAAATTAATTTTCCATTTCAAAAACCTTTTTCAAATACTATTCGCAGAAACGGACATATAGTACTACTATAATACAATAGATATAATAATTGTATAAGTAGATACTAAATTTCATTTCATATGTGAGTCTCTTATCTTAAAAATTGTCCTGTAGAAAAAACTTACTAATGGGTAATATTTAAAAAGGACAAAAAGATATTTTGAGCTAGCATCGAAGAGATTCTTTTTTTCCTTTTCCACATTTTTTAATGAATTAACTTTCTTCAAATGTTGCTAACTAACGCTTTCGATATGTGCAGACAATGGTTATTGATAAACTGTACAATCACACTATAAACTGTTGGTTATAAACTGTACAATCTTAATTCATAAATTTTTCGGTATATGTAAAATGAAAATGTATCAAAAAGCATAAAGATGTAATTATTTNTAGCATCGAAGAGATTCTTTTTTTCCTTTTCCACATTTTTTAATGAATTAACTTTCTTCAAATGTTGCTAACTAACGCTTTCGATATGTGCAGACAATGGTTATTGATAAACTGTACAATCACACTATAAACTATTGGTTATAAACTGTACAATCTTAATTCATAAATTTTTCGGTATATGTAAAATGAAAATGTATCAAAAAGCATAAAGATGTAATTATTCCTCGTATTTCGCAACCTTCATGGACTGAAAACACGTCTAAATACGTCGAACTGAACCAAAGCAATAGATTAAATTTCGAGTCAGACTAACATGTCATATGCGGCTTATCTAATCTACCTTCCCTTTGCAGTACATTACATTCACTAATTCTGCAAGGGCGCATTATGGTGTATATCTGTGTTTACAGCCCTTCCTCTCCTCTCGGCAGCTGCGCAATTCCGCTCAGCAACTGCCATGTTCATAGTGTTCATCTTCGACACAATTCACTGAACTCGCCTCTAGCAAACGGGGTGCGAAGATAATACTAATTACGTTTTCTTTTGTAACAATGTGATTTATTCTCTAGGGAATACAAAATCAAGTATAAAATACTTTTAATTGTCAACGGAAATGTTTAATAAAGTAGGTTTTATGTTTCTTGTAATTTTTAAAAATTTCATCACTCTTTTACTGCTCTATTTTTCCACATTTTACGGTGAAGAAAATACCACAAAAATACGGCAAGAAGATTTTTCTGACTATTCAGCACAGCAAACCTTTCCATATTTTTTCTTCTTTGTCTTACCTCATACTGTTATTAATTTTAGACTCCTTAACTTAGCATAACTTTGAAAAGGTTTCAGAAATTTAAGGCAGTGTGTGTATGATATTTAGAAAGCAAATCAAATACCGATAAATATCGAAACATTCATTTTTCAAAAAAAATATCTAATGAAAAATTTTACTGTTTAATACGACAGATTGCACTGAGTAATCATTAATGAATTATCTATGTTTGATATGGCTTAATACAACTGCAAACTAGCAGTTAAAGTATGCTCTTAGGAATGTAGAAAAACGTTGTCATTTGAAAATGATATAAATTAAATTTTATATATGAAAATTACAACGATTTTATGTTTGAAATAGACAATTCATGTATTCACCAATGATGATAACGGAGAACGTAAAATATCATTTTATTTAATAATTTCCGTTATTAGCAGTGGTATGAAAGGATATAGAACAAGTTACGTACGAGGGCCGTTAGCGTGAATTGCAAAAACCAGAAAACGTTTTTTACTCCGATTCATCCATTCAAAAGTATTCCCCAGTGACTAGTTTTTAGAAATTTGAATTTAAAACTTGGTGATATCGTTAGTGGAGAAATATAACAATTTTTTTAAAAAAATCTCCGCTTCCTCCAATTAATCTTTTTCAACTGGAATTAAAAGAACTATGTTTGTAAACATCTGCAAGCAACAATTTCTCAAAGACAATAACAGAATAACTACCGATTAATTAAATTTATTAATCACATCATCGTAATAGTATTTGAAGTGCATATACAATTGCAATATTCTTGTTTTCACCTTTAAACTCGTTGGGCAACCTGCCAAATGTAGTCTCAACGTCCCCCGAGTGTAATATATGAGAATGTTTACGAGGCAACGTTGCACTCAAATGCTCGATTATTATAACGTAACTGAAGGTTATTTTAACCATCTACCTGTTGAAAACCCTCCAGTCGTTTAAGATATTTTGGGCAGTACACGACACTATAGATATAATAGCAACTATGTATTCTCAATTATGTAATAAAATAGTATTGTTGTTTATCCAGAAGTTTTTCATCTTTGTTAAGTGCACAAAACAAATAATCCATTAAATTTTGATGGTGATTAATTTTTTTCCTTCTAAAATTACTCTCTTAAATTGAAGTATTATAATACTTCTATTTTTAGAAACGCTTTATCGATAATTTAGTTCAATTTTTGTTGATATACATATGCTGTTGCTGACTTTTTTGTAGAAGTCTGTGAGGTTAACAATATTTCCATCCATAGTTGTCACCTATATCTAACCGTTTCGGCGTTTAACAAATATAACTTTTTTTTCCGCTTTTACCGATATTTATTGTCGAAAATCATTTCTATCTTTCCTTTTGCATATTTAAAAAATAAAATGTAGCCTATGTTTATCCTGGACGCAAGAGACAATATGAAAATTTAGGGAACGTATTAGCGTGGCAAACACGTTCGGCGCCCATAACGGTTGTGTGCAATTGACTGCTGTCAGCCTAACGTGCGGCCACCTATATCACTCCAGTGCGTGGCGGACGTGCATAACTTTCAGGCGCTACAGGATGACTATTAAAAGTGCCCAGTGGAACCATCTACATCGTTCGAAGGGTCACCGTTGACACCCTATGCACATATTAAGTGCAAAAGTGTCCTTTTTCTCTTAAAATTGTCCTCCATGATGCCGTATAAGTCTAAACTATGGTAGATACAACGCGTAATATTGGATACTAGGCCGTTCAAAAAATATTAGCTTTTCTATCCAGTGACTTTAATTTTGTCATATTTTGAGAAAAAAATCTTCTGCTTGCACACGAGAGTAGTAAAGAAAAGCTACGAATATCCAAGCCAATACCAAATGGATCAGTACTTGCGCTGTCCGTTTCGGTGCGTCATATTCAGCTCCAAGTCTCGTCTCCATGTTTGTATGTTTGAAGAACGAACTTGTATTATTTTAATCATATCTACGCGAATATTTATGCTGTTTATTTTGTTCTACGATGTATTACAGAACAAAATTATTATAATATTGTTTATGCGGAAATAAATTACTTCATTTCAAAATATTCTTTTTTTGAAACAAATATCAATCTTAAAAGAAAAAAAACAATATTAGTTATTTGCAAGTTCCTAAGTTATTTAAGTCGTTCACGTCGTCGTAAACAAAATAATTAAATGCTTTTGTCACTACTACTTCAATGCGTTTAATTACATGACTGATGCAACTAAGAACTAAGTCTAGAATCAATTTCAACCATGAGTGATGAGGTTACTGTAATAGAGGATGAGATGAAGATGCTGGGAGGTCATGGCTAGGCATTGGATGTACTTCAAACCTTCAGCGGCGATGGCAAGGCATGGAGCGTCTTGGGTTCCGAATCTCCCCGAAGACACAACATAAAGAGTCTTAATGAAAGTGTGTGATAGAATGATTATTAATATAACTGAAAAAACCTGAGAGATCCTGCCAGTCTTCTGATTTGTTAATCGCGATTAACTCTACTAAAGCAAGTTCATTAAAGAACCGATAGAGGGCAGTTCATAAAATAGAATCGGAATCACATCATGGTTGGCATTTGGAGTCAAGGGAATTAGAGGAAGCTAAAGATAATATGACAAACAATAAGGTTAAACGCAAGGGAAGATCCAACTCTAGGGAAATACTGATTTTACTATTATTCCGCCGTGAAAGAAAATTGTATATTGTAGAATTTTGCGCTTACGTGATATGACATTTCTGAAGGCTATTTCAGATTCTACACGAAAACTACATTTACAAATTTTGATTTCAATCCAGGTGCAAAATGGCTGTTTCCTGGTATTATTATCGAAATTGTTTTGGAACCGAAGAACGATAGAATTAAATTTGATGAATGTATCGACAGAATTAATATTGAATGATGGTATATATGCTTTTCTTAAAACATATATTTTGATTAATGGTGTAATATGCGGTTTAATTTCTTGAAAATGATAAAACTTTTCACATATTTTGCGTAAAGAGTTTCTGTAAGAGATTAATTTCAGGTTATAAATTATGTTCCTAGCTCATTTTTCCGGAGCTTGCCTGGGTTCTTGTACAATAGAGAAAAATAGAAACTAACGTATGATTTTAGGATATTGGACAATTATATCCTCTCTTATTTCTTTTGTAAAATAATATCCACTCTTATTTCAAAAGTAAAATACTACGAATAAAATATATCAAAATACACTCTTTCAGTATAATTTGCAAATATGTACGTAATTACAAATAATTTACGTTTGCGTACGTAATTATGGAAATTTAGACATTCGTAATGTACGTTTTGACCAAAAAGATTAATAAACAAAGCTCATGGTTGACCTCTGAATTTTTCTATTTTCCTTTTTTATTTTAGGTTATGTGCTTGATAACAATGCATTTATAGTTCATGGTTTCTATTTATTTATTTTTTTAAGTTTCGGTCACTTAGATTATACGTTCAGTGGATTGTCCGCCTCGCGTAATGCACCTGAACTCAGGAGGGCAAATCAGTAAGCTTAACAGTCAACACATACGCGAGTGAAGATTCACATGCACTGATTCGCAGAAAATTTAATTATTTTAGCTTTTGTACTTCATCAATATTAGCAATACTTCGCACTTCTCTTGTAATAGTCCTTAAGAAGAGTCCTTTGAAATTTCAAAATGATAATTTTTAGTATTTACATTCTCTGATTTCCATCCCACGGACGTTTATCAGTGTAGATTTAATCAGGAGCAAGTCGTCCCAGACACGCTATTTTAAGTTTAAGATAACTTCAGAGTTCACAGGGGAGGTATTTTAGAGTTTCAATTTCATGCAGAATGGTGTTAATGAATTCAACTGGTTTGAACAAAAATTGTAGACGTAAAGGATTATTCGGACAAGGCATAAATGTATCAGAACCATATGTCTTGCTCCATTCTGTCACTGAAGGGAGAAGTATTAATATATGAAAAATTTCACATACCGATATTTACTGTAGTTTTATGGTAATATTGTGTAGGGTAATATTAAGGAACTCTTATTTATAAATAAATAAAATATAAACTCTATTGCCGAAAAATCAAATGCAAACTGCGTATGACCACGTGGGAGATAGTAAACTAAGTTACTCTCCGGGAACAAGCAAGGGTCCGTCCCATAAATTTCGATCAAAGGCCCAAGGGCAGTGGAGGAGTTATTAAATAATTTCTTTCATAAGTATTAAGTACGTACTGTAATAATTTATTATTTCATAATTAATAGTAAATATTATGTTCAGAGATTATAAATAAAATAATTAAATGACATTCACATTTATGGAAAATCAGTCACTACCCGGAGGAAAACGGGAGGAAAACCTGGTGCTGGATTTAACCCCGCTTATTTTTCTAAGTACGTTTACATCTGAATAAAATTAAATGTTTTTAGTTTTAAAACTTTTGCCTTAGTAATGAGTATCAGTGGTGCTGATCCACTCCATGTATTGACATCATACAGAGGGAAAGGAATGAAAATTTCCTTGATGGAAAAAGAATAATTTAATTTAACCATTGTAAATTACATTGAACACATACAGAGAGTAATATTAAAACTACAAAGTTATGCAAAATTTAATACTTTGTGCATTTTAACAAATATTTTCTTTTGAGTTTTCTAGTAATTTATTACTTAGAACTAGTTTTGTGAATTGTAATGCAAATCAGAAAATTAATTTGCTCAACACTATTGCGAAATTGTGAAATAATAAACATTTATTTCATTTCTCTTGGTTCTGTAAAAGTGTTTTCTACCTTCCTTGCCGTGAGAAAACTGCATTGCACGTTACAAGTGTTCCAGTGGTGTTGCAGACTGCGGTTCTCTTTTCTGGATCTTGTCCAACAACTAACCGCATTCCAACTCTACCTTCCTTGCTTATGATGTTCATAAGAAAAAGCACATGTGAAAGAGCAGTTCAAAGGCGTGAGAATCTGGAGTGGCTCGCTCATTTATACCAGCTCACAAGAGCTTTCCATCTAATACTTTATACCAACAAATTTGTCTTCTTTTTGAACATTCTAGAATACATCGTATGTGTCATTTTTCTTTTAAATAGATATTTTTTAAATACTTTAATTAATTTTTTTAATTAAATAGAGATTCTTTTAAATAGATTTTCTTTTACTTTATATTTAAGTATCACATATTTTTTTAAAAAGGTATAACTGGAGGTCCCGGGTTTCAAGTATTGGTCTGTCATCGATTTTGCTTCACAGTGAACGATACTACGTATAATCTTGATTTAATTTCTCCTATGTGTGTGTCTTTATTCGTTGTCTCTCAGGTACAACTCACAGCAATACAAGATTTAATGTTCCAATATCACAATGGATACTTCATTTTTGGATCCATACATGTCGATATCATCGTGTCCCAGATGATACATTGGAACTGGTATCATTCATCCAAATATCTCTTTAGTTTAGGTGTTGTTAGACAATTGAGTCAAGTAAATGGAAAAAGTTTTAAGTGCCACAAAAGTATTTTTTACTCAAATTTCATCTGTATTTTATGATGAAATAGCGCGTTTACATATGTTATTTGATAGTATGATGCCGCAACCTGGAAGCTAATACAGCGCTAATTTGAAGAAAATACAGGAAAATTCAATTCTACGAAAATTCTAACGTGGTATGTTATTTAAATGGATTTTACATGTATTGAATGTAATTAGATCACGAGAATATCTTTTTTCCTTTTATTTAAGAACACATCTGACTTTAGCTTAAATACCTTAGGTAATAAACACCTGAATATAGCTTTCTGTAATATTTGGAATGAAAGGAATATGGGGAACCAAATGTTTGAAAGTAATCAGTGGAAGGTTTGAGTTTCTCATTGGAATGCGTTATTTTCCCGTGCTTTTATCGAGATTTCCAGTCATTCGGAAGGAACATAGTTACAATAATAATAGTGTAAAAAAGTTGAAAAAGGAATATTTGTCGGTGGCCCGAAAACTTCCAATAGAAACATCCACAAGCTTACTGGATTTTTGAGTTATGGGGTATTCTCATTGTTTTGACATTTTTGATGAAATGTAGAATAGTCCGTGACTTGGACTGTAACTTTTTTCGCTGATAAATTTATGTATGTAACTTTGTTTCGACGCGACTGGTATTTCTCGCGTGTTTTAATAAGTTCCAAAAATAATATTTCATTAGATTATCAGAAGCATGCAAATCAATATTCGTACCAGTTATTTGTTAAGAACAGTACTTTTACCAAATTCCCTGCAGAGAGTACAGAAAGAAAAATGCGCAAAAAGAATAAATGGAAATACAAAATATATAACATGTATGAAAAGACTAATCTTGCAAAGAAACATTTAGAAAAAAATATAACTCGAAATATGCAATTATGAGAAATGGAATTTAAATAAAAAAGATTTAAAATATCAAATATAGATTCTTGATAATGAATCTTTATCCTTCCGTATTTATTCTCCCTAAAGCTTTTTATCCTTCCCTAAAGCTTGAGCAAATACATACAATAAATAACTGGGACAGACAATAACCATATTCTTGTGGATTATATTGTCAGTTGTCGTTCAAAGTCAAACTGTTCCACGACAGGCCCCGTAGGGGTTTGGTGAGGGTAGAGCCCCGAAATTACTAGACCTCCGTACTAGGAAGAGGAGATGTGACCTGCATCTCACTCCGACCGATTTGACCTTAGGATAGACCGTGTACGTATATTACAGCAGACTGAGCTCTGCTCGGAATCAGGTGTGATGAAAAATCACGTTGAGGTGTGATGAAAAATCCCATCCGCATCAGGAATCGAACCCAGGCTATCCAGTCAGCGGTTCTATCCACAGAGTCACGCTGACACTGTCGTAGTTCAAATCTTATATTTCGTTCAGTGTATTATTTAAATTACGAGTGGAAAATAAGCTCGAAGCTCTCCCCACGATTGAGCGTCAGTCAATGAGACAGAACACCGGACAATTATTGTTTCCACGTGACCGCGCTCCAATGGAAAGGAAGGCCCGTAACGCGTCATGACTTTCCTGTGTGAGAAGCTGAAAATAAAGGGACCGGAGGGACACAGGGACAGTGGCAGAGCGTGTTCCGACTGCGATTGCATTTCTGGGCAACAGTTTCATTGCCAAGTCTCGTGCTCATTTCCAGGCGATTTTATTGGTTGATGAGGTCTCTTTCGAGTGTATTCGGCTGCACTATTGCATGACAGATTATCACACTAGCACTCCAAACAATGTTGCTTCACTACTTCCTGTATTATTTCTAATATCGGCGGTCAGCGTTACGTTAAAGCTGGCAGATGACCCCAGACCTCATTGATACATCGCTCAGAACTTTATATTTGAGGATAAATTTCAAGATATTATTTATTTGGTACTTCATTGGTAGCACCAACATAAATGCAATAAAAATGCATTTAGTTAATATAACAATAATTATAACGTATACAATAGTTTGTAACATTTTATTAATATAAAAATAATTATTATTATTTGCATAATTTTAAATACCTTTTATTATTCTAACTTAAAATAATTGAGCTGTTTTTTAAAATAATTTTTAAACACTGCGTATTGCGATCAAGATTTGTTATATTAATAAATTTTACACACTGTTTAGTTTTTGTATTTTATGTTGTATTCGTAATTAATAAAAATGGTAAGTAGGAATACAAAAAAGTGAATCTGAGAATTAAGGATAGCATCTCCAAATTTTAAATTACCAATCATATTTTGGACTATAATTTTCTATCTACGCGTGGCATTATTGAAATTGGTCCATCATAAAACCATGACTGCTTATTCTAATACACATGGCGTTCCTGGGTTCTTTCATACTGTTGTAAATCAATTGTCATATATTGAACACAATATGCAAAATTTGCATAATAATAATAATAATAAATAAAAAGAATGTGGCACAGAGAATAGTAATAATACTGCTGAATTTGTCTCTTAACATGCAGATGGGTAATAGTTAAACGAACTTTTCTAATTAACACAATTTTATGTGGCATTAAAGTGAAATCAAATCTAAAACTTTCTGTACTATATTAGTGATGTATATTGTAAGACTACTCTACTATAACTGTGGCGTTCAATAATGAAACATACAAACAGCAGGGCTAGATGCAAACTTATATATGCAAATACATCAAAACATTCTATCTTGACCGCAGAGTGTAATAAAATTGACAATGAAATGTTTTGAATTTCAATTTTGCTGGATCAAATGGAATCCATTACTTTAGCGAATGTAGACGTGAGCACGCTGAACGAATGGAGAAATGCTGTATGTTGGAAATTAGGATTGTTATATTTTGATAGAATATTTCAATAGAGATGTATCAAAATTCAAATTTTGACTTTCTATGCTCTGTAAAATTCACTATCACAACATTTTCATTCTAACGTACTCTTTAAATATATGTATTTCAGTACGTATAAAGAATCTATATATGAGCTATTCAATCTTAACATAGAGTACAATCTCGTTAATATCATCCTTATTTAACATGATATCCCATACGAGAGTAATAATTAAACTGTTTTTTGTTTGTGTCATATGTCGAAATAATAACTTACTCATTCAATGACAGAAGGAAAACATATCAATTTACAATTGGTAACAGAAAATTAAACATTATGATTGTTATGTCGTGTTTTATTTTAATACTAGGAAGGGTGTTGACATTATCGAGCTGCGTTGCTCGTCTTTGCTAACTAATGACCCTTGATAAATGGTATGATCCATTATTTTGTTATTTTTAAGTGATACATATAGTTGTGTTGTTTTACAAACGTTTTATCTATTCATAAAAACTGCGGTGGAAACATATCAATGTATTATCGCGTATTTTCGCAAGGAGATTTTTCCCANTTTTGTTATTTTTAAGTGATACATATAGTTGTGTTGTTTTACAAACGTTTTATCTATTCATAAAAACTGCGGTGGAAACATATCAATGTATTATCACGTATTTTCGCAAGGAGATTTTTCCCAGAAGTCATTATTAAGATTTATGTGTTATATTATTTTATGTATTTTGGCAAGGTTCAGGCCATGAGACTTGCTCTTTCACCTAACCGTTGGACTTGGTTAAGGGAATTGGGAAGGAGAGATGTTGGGTTTCCGGGGAACTTATGGTACCGAACCGACATTTGTCTGAAGTCGGTGAGGGAAACCCCAGCATAAACATCACCTAGTACGGCCGAGCAAGGTTTCAACCCATGTTCTACCGCTCAGCGGAATCGAGGAAGCGAGGACGCTACCGCTAGATGACCACTGTCCGTTTTACGTAGCAATGATTTTCTGATAAAATAAATGTTATCTATTTGTCATGTAGTTCTATCTTTTCTTTGTCCCCCTTATTTTCAATGTTTACTCATAAATTTCTCTCGGTGCATACAATGAAACGTCACGGGTTCTATTCTACCCTAACACCATTATATCCAGCCGAGTTACCAGATTTTGTCTTAACGTACAGGCGTACCATGACGAAAGTTTTCCACGACGAGACAAAACTAAACGGATTGTCAAATCACAATTTCCAGGGCGTAAATGAATGGTAAATTGAAGCCTCGAAGTGTGAGAGCAAAGTGTTGGTGTGTATGTGATGTGTGAGGTTAGAAAGTCCTTTCGATTTACACTTCCTTCACCCCAGGGCTGTGATTTCTCGATTTGTTCCGGTTTCTCTTGCACTCCGAGAAAGGACTTTTGACAGGGCAGGGAAAGTCTAGGTGGTTGGTTCTCCTGTTGGATCCACGTATTTGTGTTTCGTTTAATATTTCGCCTGTCATGCTGCAACATTCTTCAGAACCGACTCGAATTCTTCTACTCAGGTCATTAGTAGAGCGTGGGTTCAAACCGTGCCCGGCCAAACTAGGTGAAGTTTTCATATAAGGTTTCCCTCTCGAGCAGACAAATGTCAGTTAGGTACCACAAGTTCCCTGTCAACCAAAATCTCTCCTTCCCTATTCCCTTACCTCAAGTCACGGTTAGGTGGAAGACCGGACCAAACGGCCTCACAACAAGATATTAAATAAAAAATAACCACCAATAGAAAATTCGGACGAAATGTTAAGTAAAACTACAAGACGCGGTACCAACCGAATAGTCAAGCATCATATGACTCCGGCCGCGGAAGTCTTCGATTTAAAATAGTGATCACCAAGGTGACTAGTGATCACCAAGGTGCGTACATACCTCGTCGAGCGCCTCCGAGGACAGCCGGCCAGAAACAAGCCGGCGGCGCATGATCCCAACTGAAGTCGTCTCCGTCGGCGAAGAAGAGATGCCTGAGACGCGGCAAAGCGAGACGTTTACAGCGAGAAGGTTCACACGCGTGAGGATACACGTGACCACAACCGCTGATCACCAACCGCTCCAAGCGACGACAGCGCTCCAGGATTTCGTGCACGTCCACTTCCTCGATAACCTGATTAGAAAAAGTGAGATCTCTCAATGGATCACATTCAGCGAGGCGTAATAACATTAATACCCAGAAAAATTTCCTTCTATGTTTGCGCAACCGGACTGAGTATAATAAACCTCATATATTAAGAATCGAGCACCGAAATATGTAAACGATTTCCTAATATTTCATCTTTCACCGTTTTATTTTGCAAGTAACAGCATTTAAAAATTACTTCAAGAAAAAGACGGTACTTGATTCGCGTATGTAAAAAGGATTTCACTTGACTTGAATCCTAACAAATGACAGCCCTGACGCGTCTGCTAAGTAAGAACAATTGTTCTAAGGAATTGTACATTCGTTCTACCACGCTTTATTGTAACTTATCGTATACTGTTCTGATGTTCTTTACATTTTTTTTATGCTCAATGTAAAACGGAGTGAAACTTGCTGCAACTAGAGGATGTGGAGGAAAGTAATATCAGCCATATTTTTCAGGTCAGTAAAAGAGTGTTGCTGAATAAAAGTAGTAATTCTTATTATCATACAGAATGTTAGTTACCTTCAATTTTCAATACATTCAAAGATAGAGGATGGTAACACAATGTCATTTGTGGTATTGTATTCAAAATTTCATGGGGGAGTAATAAAGTAATTTCTATAGATGGGTCATCTAGTGTGAGAGAAAACTTGCCAAATAAAAAATTTGCACATTGAGGGAAAATGAATACGTCGGACAGCACTTATATCTCAAAGCTGTTTTGCTGAGAATGACCCAAATAATAAATTGGATGATCGTATTAATGAAAAAGGCCATATCATTATATCTAGATATAATGAATTATATGTCTTTCTGTGATACAAAATGTAAATCCCAGTTATTTTTTTGTCATACGCGATGTCACATTAGATATTATTTTTTCTTAGTACAGTTTAAGAGTAATGTCTTAGTCTACGTGTTGCGTCATAAATATTATCAGGAGGAGAATTTTCTTTCGTCAAATTAATTTTGAGCTGTGGAAAAATGTATTTAGTTTCTTTGAACGGTGTATTGAGAATTTAATCTGTTATTTTCATGCTTGATGAAGAGAATTTGCAGCTTGACTAGATTAATATACACGTAAATGATGAGTATCATAATCCATGAATATATGCGTACCTAAATATCACGGACTGTTCGTGTCAAAAGTTCTTTCTTTCAAATTATTAAAACATATGATAATAATTTGTTCAAACGTTTAGGAAGTCTAGAGTCTAATAATCTATATCGATGACGATGTGTGCAATTGTTGTAAATTTTATAACTTAATGTGGTTATTTGTAAAGTTAGCGTAAATGAAATTTACAAGCAATGGTATTGAATGTCTTGTTTTTAGTTTCTCTTTTGAGTAAAACGTATTGTATTTTAAACTTGAAGTGTTGAAATAAGAGAATTGTTCAAACCACTTTAGTATTAAATAAAAATTCTTACAATTGATATAAAAAATAATTTTCAAAAATGTTTTGAGGCCACTCCACATACCTACATGTATAAAAAGTATTAATCAAGATTTGTAAAGAAACATGTAAATATACATGAGCACAAAAATATAGTTAAACAATTGGTCAATAAAGAAACATAAATGGAATGAAATACATAAAACATAGTTGAATCAATTAGTCAGAGAAGAAACATGTAAATGAAATGAAACACATAAAACATAATTGAATCACTTGATCAATAAAGAATGAAACATAAAAACATTAAATAATCAATGACAAATGTTGAAAAAACAGTAATAATATGACTTGAAGAATCAGCGAAGTCAGTTAGTCTTCGGTTTTCAAACAATGTCAAATGCATAGAGTTTTGTAAACAACTCCTGACAAATAATTTAGTCAGTTTCTTACTCACAGCTTGTCGACATCGAATTAGCACTGCGGTTTATGAGAGAGAACCACTTGGTGACTGCATAGATCACAAAATATTCCTGTTGGGGTTGATGCACTGAGTATACGTGGTTTTCCACAAGTTAATATAAATACATGTAAATAGCGACGTGCCTATTTGTTACTGTGTTTCAGTGTCACTGGAATACATAGTCACCACGTTAGACTGTCAATGCATAGTTGCAATCGATTCACGACCTAGACGACAGATCGGTAGCAGTAGTGAAGTTAAGTTATCACGAGTTCGCATAAAACGTTATTATTAATAGCTGGAATCTAGAGATCAGATTGTAGACAAGTAGTTCAACATGAATCGCGGTCAAAACATTTGGTCTAGAGCTAGTAATAATAATAAATTTATTGTCAAAAAAACGGTACAAACTGCGTATGACCACGTGGAGGACAATAAACTAATTTACTCTCCGGAAGCAAACAAGGGATCATCCCATCAATTACGATCAAGGGCCCTTAAACAGAGGCGGATTCAAAAATTTCAGCAAAAATTTATAGATAATATGAAAAGTTAGCTACGTGTTATAATACTAATAGAATGCCAATATGTTTGTAATTTAACGCAAAAAAAATTACATGTAGAAATTATTATCGAACTATCGATTATTCTGAGTATAGTGTTTAAAAATCATAAGAATAGAAATAACACAAAATTCAGGATGTATTGTTACAATAAACACGCCCCTAGACAAAGTCTAGAGAACCTGTATAAGAAATCCGCCTCTACCCGAAGGAAAAACGGAGAAAAACCCGGGCCAGGATAGTATGACACTGAGTTTCAATACGCATGAGAGCGCAGCGAAGTGACGCTTACTTGATGGCTGTTCGTGTTGCTGTTTCTTCAATAAAAACTCCTGTCGTCTTAGTAACCATGATCTTACTTTATGTACCAAATTTAGTGATTGGTCAAAATTCACGTTATTTGTTCATTTGTTCGGAATTTATCAACTTGCATAGTAGTAAATATGTGTTCACTTGTTCTTGTTTCGAAAACATTCCCGATTGTTATGCACTTTGTTTTTGGGGAACATTCTAGTATTTGATTGGAAAAAGGTTTTATTGCACTTAATTCATGTTCACTGGTTCAATGTTAGTGTAATATGTAGCTTCTGTTTATATAAGGAAGTCTATATAAGTATTGAAGAATGATAAATATATAATGATAAATTATTTTTTTTTGATTTGATTAAATATATACAATTTTTCTTCCTACTCTAATTTATTTAATACGTTTCGTATCCATAGTATATTCACAACACCTCACCCAAACTACATAGTGAGTCCTCGTTGGAAGTTTTGAGAAATATACAAATATGTTCCACTTTTTTTTATCTGAAAGAGCAAATATCATGAAACGCTGACATATACCGTATCCACGCTTTTATCTCAGCCTCATAGCGGTAAGCCATTACCAACAAGCAAATGAGCAGCTCAGATTTACGGATATGGTTTCCTGTTTAAACTTATAGTTCTCCATGCTCTCGCGAGAAACAACGGTTGTATTTTGCACATACAAATGATAATTTCTCTAACTTGGAAAGTAACTTAGCGAGTTTCACAGAATAATGCCTGCGAAAAAGTTTGCCATATGGTTGAATATGTGTATCCTGCATTTGAATGTCCAAATTACTATGAAGAAAAACGACATAACGTGGTACAACTAAAAAAGGAATTAACTTGTATATAAATGTTAAAAAATATAATTTGAAATAATAAACAAAAGTTTAGAAGAATATATAAATGCAACGAATATAAAAAACAGTCACTGCTTTCAATTAACAGTAAAAATAGTATGTTGCGGTGATGTAGATCAAGAAAATGGAAACTAATATAGAATATGAGATGATTTTAATCAAATAGATATAACCATCAGTAAATAAATATATGATTTAATAAATAAAATTATTTGCAAAGAAGCAGAACAGTACACGCTGGGAAAATATACTTCAATGTAGCTGTTTTATTTCATGAAAATTCATATGATTTTGACTATTTTTTAAAAAATGGGATTGATGGTGTTTTTACTAAAAGAACAATTATTTTTAAAAAAAATTTCTTATGCATTTTACTAAAATTTTAATTTATTTTTTCTCATTGTTTCGTCAGAGACGATTTACAAATTCTCTAATGGCTGACGTTAACCGGATATGAAATTTAAGTTATTGACGGCGTGAACTGGATTCTCTTTGAAGATTAGAGTTTGCTCCTCCAGAACCCTTTCCGTCACAAAGCCTTTTCTTGGTTTCTCATTCCTCATCAGTTAGGTGCAAGTACTTAACACAGTGTTCACCGAGCAATGCACCTGTGCCTCCATGCAGCGCGGGAGTCTCTAATTTACAGGAGGTCCAGCGGCACAAACATGCTCGCAAGGGCCTATCCTCGAGAGCGAAACTGCCCCCGAAGGGGCAATGGGCAAACAGTCCCTGGAGTAATTTGAGTAATTTACACTTGACACACTGCGAGCACACTCTTGATATATATGGCAAAAGATATCTTAAAATATGGTCATTTTTTAATTTTCATAAAGAATGTCTGGAAACATTAAATTACCTTATTTGTATGTTCTATAAGCTGGTTAAAATCATAGCAGAAAGGCGTTTGGAATTTACGAGGTTCTCATAAGAGGTGACATTTTCCTGGTTCAGTTGATAACAAAGGTTAAACTGGATAAAAGAAACAAAAAAAAATTGAGACGACACACTCTTCTTAGTATATAATGTCCATTTAATACAACTATCAGTGTTTTCACAGTAAACTTCCTTAAAAATGTATCAATCATATTTCTTACAAATGGCCAGGTTTTTGCGAATTTTCGATTAGAGATGTTGTCAGTTCTTGACGAACAACTTTTACTATGTTCGATAAGAACAGAATTAATCGATAAGAGCAATTATCAAAATATCTTTTACCCGGATAAAGATAACGAAGTGCGATTTTTCTTTAGATAAATCGGCATTAAGCCAATAATTTGATGTAAAAAGCTTCTTTGTCAAAACAGTTGCAAACTTCGTATGGCCACGTGGGGGCAATAAATCAAGTTATTCTCCGAAAACAAGCAAGGGACCATTGCATCAATTCCGATCAAGGGCCCAAGGGCAGGGTGGATTTCATATTTGTAGAAGAAATTATTTAATAAATACGTACTGTTATCCGTTTATTATTCCAAAATAAATTGTTTATATTTGTGGAGTAAAAATTGAAGATTAATTAATCGTATTTCCGTTCAAGGAAAATCCGCCACTATCCGACGGAAAACCGGAGAAAAACCCGAGCCAGGATGGGGAAGTATTCACATGATTTGGAACGATTTTAGCTGTAGAGATATGGACACTGTTTAAAAAATAAAACCATGTATCTTTCGCTCTGTATTTGCCCAAGACAAATACAAATGCACGATATTTATTAAATTTAAAACAACCGATTAATATTTTAAGACGTTTATGAGACATTCAAAGGGAGTAAAATAACGAAACGTGTCATCCAATTCGTTCGACTAGAGAAGAAAAATGATTCATGAATCTACTGATTACAATAAGGAAAGATAAATCTCATTCATCTTACTTGGAACCAGGGTTCATTTTGAATTCGGTGCTACTATTAGTACCAATGTTTTATAAATATTATAATAGGATATTGCTGCATTATTAAAATAACTATAATATAGTTTTATTTTTCTTAATAGAGGCTTTTATAGAATCTACCATTATTATTTAGTATATAAATTCTTTATACTCTCCTATTACACGGAATGTTTAAGGAAAGTATTGGAATCGGTAGAAAAAATTATTTTGAGATCTCTTCGGATCTTTACGAATTGACTCCTGGAGAGTCTATTTTCAAATGATTTATTGCAATGTGACTTTCAGTTATTGGAATGGTGTATGTAATTTATTAGAATTTGGAGTTTTGTAATGTTATAATTCAGTTCAATTACCGTCCATTATATAATCAACATAAGCAAAATAATTGAAGAATTACGACCTCTTGGAGGACGAATTGTATATTTGTGACTCTTTATGTTGAAGTCGTAACGTTGTTTACTTAATATCGCAAAATATATAGAATTCGTCCATCATAAGGTCGTAAATCTTTATTTAATTACTTTTTGTTATTATTCAATATCATATAAATTATATTGTCGCGGATCTCATAATTAAAGTGCAAAATTTTATTGTATTCTCGAGTATATTGTACTATATATATATATATATATATATATATATATATATATATATATATATATATATATATATATATATATNTACATACACATACACATACACATACACAGTACAACGTTGATGTATTCTCACTTTGAGCTCGAGTGACGCTAAGGCGGGTAGTGCCTCCAACACGGGCGCCACGTCGGTGAAGTTGAGCAGAGCGCGTTCTCCGCTGCTGACGCACACCACGCTCAGCATCCGCAAGTGCGTGGCAGCGGCAAGGGGCGCGAGGGCGGCGTGCGTGGTCGCTGCGTCGACGCGCACGCGAGCGGTGCGTGCGTCGGGGCACAGACGAGCGGCTAGGGCTAGAGCGTCGGCGGGCAAAACGGCGGCTGGAGACATGCGGCAGCGAACCTGCACACACATACAAGGTTGCGTTGCAGAAGGAGATGTACATTTTATTATTATTTTGTTGTTGAATTTCATTTTCTCAGCAAACGCTGATTGATAGAATGATGCGGACCTAGTGGCCATTTCTCTATATTCTAGAGATAAAAATTTTCTTACTTTTTGGGATATTGCGATAAAGATGGTATTCTGCAGAGTTATGTAAATGTGTTTGGGTAAATGTAATGTTTTCAAACTGGAAACTATTGTTTTCATGAATTACTCCTGTTGCAGAGTTTAGTATTGGGTATATGAATTTGTTTTATCTTCCTAATTCTACGAACTTCCTGAGAGGGGAGATTGGGGATATAATTTGAATTTTTTTCAGCTATTGTCTTCTGCAGGTTATTTGTGTTTTGCACTGCAATTTCAATGAGGAATGTGGCCTTACTACTTTGGTCAATGAACGTTATATCTGGATTGTAGTTGTGGATGGATTTGTCCGTGAGGATGGTTCGATAGTGTATGGATTTTGTTCTCTAACACTGTCTCTTGTTGATACTAGTAATATGGGGTTTTATCTTGAGTGAGTTTGTATTTATCAGCAATTTTTTGATTAATAATTTTAGTCTGCAAAGTTGTGCCTGTGCAAGTAATCCATCAGAGCATGTCTCTACATCCTGCAGTGATGTGTTGGATACTTTCCTTCATCAGATGACATGGGCGGCATTTGCTGTCGTTTAGAGTAGGGTCTTCACAGAATACGTATCCGGTAATGAAAGGTGTTATAACATGGTCTTTAATACCTAAAACAAACCCTTCTGTCTCGGCAAACAGATCGCCCTTTACATGTTAGATGCTTCGTGGTCCTCCTCTGGTTGCAGTATGTAATTTTAGGTTCCATGCACCTGTTTCTCCTTCCAGGTATTTACCATTTCCCTCTGATATTCTGGTGCACATTGAAAACTTACGCCCGACACTGCCAGCCTCAATAGGGGTGTACGATTTATCGCACCCCATGAGGTATTATTATTATTATTGTTTCTCAAAGATAGGTGTCATTTTTGGGGGAGTACTACATTGTTCCAGGTTGCAACCAGTTTCCTCAGAAAGAAGCCCTCCAGTGTGGATCCCTACAACACTTTCCGCAGGATGTGGGCAATTTCTTGTATGTAGTTCCCAATCTTTAATCTTACATGGATTCTTTCAAGTTCTTTTTCCAACCCTCCCAAGACTGAACGTAGCACATCTATGACGATGGGGACAACTTCTGACTTAACTCCCCACATTCGACTAACTTCTATAGCGAAGTTCTTATACTTCATCTTTTTCGGCCACTTTTCAGAAAAGGTTTTCATTCTCTGAGATCTCTGATGACTATATCCGGTTATCTGGCATAAACAGTTCTATCTGTAGGAACTTGCAGGTCATGTAGTGTAGTAATATCTTCGTTCGACTCAACTGGTTGTGCAGTGTGTTTATATCGTTTCTTGCATAAGCCTGGTTCACCTATGGACTTACATATGTGCCAATGCACATAGGAGCCAACGTTATTATTCACTTTTAGCGATAATTGTGCAGCCAAAGAATATATGATCTATCGTTTCGGTCTTGTATAAGCAGCATCTATCATCTTGTGTGTTCTTCAGAATTACCTTATCACAGTACCTCTTCCGTAGAGCGTGGTCTTGAGCCGCAATTATGGTCACTTCAGTTCCTGGTTTCATTCTACCTCGGGTTATTATTATTATATAAATGAATCACTACTTTCACTGATTAAATTATACACAATGCGGGTATATCACCAAGATATTATGTATGGTTTAAAGAACTGTATGAAGATCTCTGGGCTAAAGAACATGTGCCTACCACCGTATATTTCTTCATCTCTTTATGGGAACTGGGATGCAGTCCCAACGGCCTCGCCCCTTCTTTGGGATGATAAGGCAGGGATAATAAGTGGAAAACGGTGACTTTTTTTGATTCTCTATCTCTCGTATCTGCAGCAAGACCTAAATATTTGGTTAGCTTCTCATCATGTTTCTTGGACATGTTGCTTAATGAGATCGAAATGTCAATTATACATGTTTCTTTACTCCTTTTATTAGGAATGTCTCTAGCTTGTTGAAAGGCAAGGTCCAATCCGTTAATACTTCTCTAAAAGAGTACAACTTGATTTATACATTCTCAATTACTGCTTTAGGGTTGTACTGTGCTGGAATAATAAAAGGACCGACGGAAAATATTCTAAGTCCCGCGCTCTTACCAGTTTCGATTCGTTTGATTTGCAACGTCACTCCTCTGCAACGGGAAAAAAACTCCTCACCTTCGACCAATTGTAGGCAAACTTGAAAATACTTCCATATTTGGCGGACCAATAGAAAACTAGTACTGGCGAACATACCCCTATTAAATCGTAACGGGAGAAAATTTTTATTATTCACAACTTGGACTTCCATAACAAAAAGTATTCTGTATATTCTTAACTTCAATAAACTTTATCATTCTCTATATATAAACGACATCAAGATTCGTTATCTCACAATGCCTTTCTAGAGAATATGAAAGATATTAGAGTTTCTGTAAAAAAATGCGGTTTACTGTAAAATCAATATTGTTTTTATCATAGAATTTGGATATCATCGTAATATGTCGCATGCATTTTGTAAAATTCGAATCAGGAATTACTTACAAATATTCCTATAATTTCTGAACTTTATAGAGTGGCGTAAAGAAAAAAAGTTCATTGGCATCAAGTAATGTGTATTGCCTGTCGTAATTTCACGTGATTTGCAATTTTTTAACACTATTCTTATATGTAAATCGGAATTCAATAATTATAGAAAACGATTGTATAAACTATTAATGAATAACACTAAAGGTTAATTCTAGTGATATCATTAATAATGTTAAACCACTTAAAGAATAAATAAATTACATCTACTAGAAATATATTGATCCCAGATATAACGCTTTGACTGTAATCGTACAACAAATAAAACAACACGCTCAGTGAGTAATATTACAAAACAAATTTAGATTTCAATAAATAACAGAAAAATACACCACTTTTATAAAGATTTTCAAATGAAATTGAGTTGTATTCACACAGGTTGACCGATTATCGCACAATAAAACATCGCATTTCAATATTGGTAAAGTTAAGTCATTTACCAATACGAGAAAAATATTCCAGAATACAGTATAGAATAAAAATTAATATTGCATTGAATTGAAAATCTCTCATTCTCTCAGATATCAATTTCATCATATTCTCTGTTTTCCTTCTTTCCTTCCTTCCTCTCTTTCTTTCTTTCTCACCTTTTTTCTATTTCCTTTCTTTCTCTCTTTCTTTCTTTCTCTCTTTCTTTCTTTCTTTCTTTCTCACCTTTTTTTCTATTTCCTTTCTTTCTTTCGTTCTTTTATGTTTTACTTCCTGGACACTTGTATAAATCCAGGGAAATTAATTATAATTCATTAATTGCAAAAGAGTACCACTTCTATTAATTACAAAAACAGAATTCATTTAATACACATATAATAATAATGATAATAATAAACTCATTTTTCATTTAAAATGTTGTCATCGACATTCCGTATTATTCATTGATTTCAATAGCAGGGGACAAACATTGTAATTTAGATGTATTCTTTACGAGTATATAACTTTTTACGAACCAACACGGATGTTTATATTTGTGAAGATAAATGTATTAATTAGACATTAAGTATAATATTTACAACAACAAAAAAATAGCAGGGAGGCAGTTGACAAGACACTTACAAATTTAAATATAAAGTTATTGTATCTAGTAGGTCTCAGCACTCCAGATTCAGTGTCATATTTTAAAGAACTTGTTAAATTAAATATAGAAATCTCCTCTAATTAACATACTTTTTTTTTTACTTTTCTCTAATACAATAGAGAATTTCGTATTTTCAGAAAATGTTGAACAAAAATATGACATTATACGAATAATGTTTTTCATTGTAACATTTATGTGACCTATGCGGAGTATTTAAATGCCGTTCTACTTTTTGTTGCCTTTTAAATAGAAATTTAGGTCGCAGAAGTGTTCAATTCTGACAGACCACGGAGACGCGAATGACACGTCACTTTTGTTTAACAAATAGAACGTAGAATTAAAGAAGCTTTTATATTTGGTGGTCTAATGGTAGAGCAGGAACATCGAAGAAATTCCTGATAAAAATCGCGGAGATAAATGTTGAATTTTATCATTAGTAGTGGAATATTTTTAGTTTTTAGTTATACACACTTCAAAATATTTGTAGCAATTAATACTTATGAAGACAAAAATCTTCATTTCTTTTTGAAATTCAATCAATTTGCAATTGTGTGGTCTCACTACGAATGGAATATATTGGAAATTAGTATACATATACATAAACATTGGTAGTCATCAAATAGTGTATGCGGCGGAAATGTATACCCGTAGGAGCGGGTGACGAATGTAATAGACAGGTGGAAAATGTTTGTCGCCAAACTTAATCGAGATAAGGTAGAGATGGAGGACCGCCCCCTGACGAGGATAGAAGATAGAGTGGGAAATCGGGATACAAGGAAGCATACTGTCCGCGAAATACATCAACAAATGGAGGGGTTACAGAGTGCGATATGTACTGTCCAAACGACGGTGGGGACAATTTAGAACAACAGAACTCAACAAATGACAGAATGGTGAGGATACGCATACTACATACGGGGACACTTTGCGCAGGTGGTAAGGAAGAGAAAACATGCTAAGAGGAAAATACTGATCGTGGGAAAAACAGAGGCTGGTATGGAACTCGACCTTGAGGAGAATGTACGGGACATAATCGATAAGGATGCAACGGTGAGAATCGATGTATGTCGCTGTACACGGCGGGGACAAGTTTTGATATCAATGGAGGATGAGATATCTTACAAGACAATGCAGCAAAAGATACGGGAGAGGGACGACCTAAAAGAGGTCAGTATATGAAAGATGCCTCCAAAATTGTTGGTCTTCAATGTTGGGGAGCAAGAAGACGAACAGTTCCTAACGCAGTTGCGTAACAGGATTGGAGGGGAAGATAAGGCTACGAGAGTAGTAAAATAGATGGGCAACACGAAGAGAGAAAAGAAAAAAATTGGGTGGTGGGATGGTACGAGGGCATACTACGACGGGGAAAGATGTATTTTCTGTATACATCGCATCATATAAATGAATTTGTGGATCCGCTACGCTGTTACAGGTGTATGCGTTATGGCCACATTGCAAAACCGAGAGGGAAATCTCTGGTCACTGTGCGAACCCAGAACATACGTTCAAATCATGCGCACATACGACTGACATTGGGAAGTGCGCAAATTGATTACGGAAAGGTCTGCCGTATGACCACAGTGTGCGGAGTGGCAATGTTCGGAATACCTACGTGAGATAGTACGCCTTAGCACCTGTCGTCAAGCTTAAAGTTTTATAGAAAAACTTAGAGTGTGGGAAAATAGGGGCACTTGAAATAGTTAAATATGTTGACACACGTATAGATTTGTGTTTATTGAACGAACCTTATATGTACTGTGGTAGATTGTGGGTCGACGCAGTCATTATAGTCAATGTCTATGTGAAGTATGACAGCAACGGAGACTAAAGACGTTATTAAGTGAGCATAAAGGTAAAGATGTGCGGTGATTTTAATGGCCGTTCGGTATTATGGGTTGATTAAGTTTACAATAAGAGAGAGATGGAGATGGGGCGCTACCTTATTGGAACATTATCTGACGCTGGTGAATATTGTTGGGTTAGGTACGTTCGAAACAACGAATAAAGAATCGGTTATAGACTTGACGTTACAGAATCGAAGGAGACACACGACAGCGACACAGTGGGAAATTACTAATGAAATAACGAGCAAACACAAGACCATTCTATTCTGCATTGCATCGATAGGCGACAGTCCTACAATCCCGCGTCAGAAAAATTATAGAAATATAAAATGGGACAAAATGAAGTTAGATGAGAGGTGTGTGGCAGAATACAATGGTGATGACACGAATATGAATATCGACTCACGAGTAGAAAATCTTCTATGGGATCTACAACTATAAGTATATGACTACGTACGGGACCATGGGGTAGGGTACAAGACCAGGCAAACTTTGGTGGCAGTCGGAGTTAACAAGACTTAAGAGAGACGTGAGACGGACGCGCNTCGGAGTTAACAAGACTTAAGAGAGACGTGAGACGGACGCGCAGAAGGTACCAGCGTCAAAAAAAATGCATAAACGAAGTGGCGGCTCGCGACAAGTATGTGTTCAGTCTCCGTACGTATAGCCGTAGGACATGAGTGTTAAAGAGGCAATTCTGGATGAGTTATGTAGAGACGTCTCCAAACGCCGATATGGGGACTCCCATATGTAATTGGGCGTGTATGGTTGCAAAACAAACTTATATGGGTGGAGATACAAGAAGCAAAATAGTTATCTACTAATGAAACGGCATGTACAACTGGTTGGGCTGACACGGACAGTGCATTAAAGCATGGAATTTTGGACTGTAGCGAAGAAGTTATTTTAGAAACAAGACACGTCTATTCGGAATTACAGACGGATGAGAGACTGAGGCCAACGTAACGAACATTCTAGGGAAGATTAAGAAAGGGAAAAGTCCTGGCTTTGACTCTATAACGGGGGATGTTTTAAAAATTTTACAACGACGAAATAAAAAAGAAATAACTCAGATATTAAATATGTGTTTGTCAGCCGGGTATTTTCCACAGGTATGGAAGATTGGAGAATTACGACTGTTCTTGAAACCGGGTAGTCGAGATGAACAGCATCTTATAGGCCAGTAACCTTGATACCGATCATAAGGGCGCTTTTGATAGTGTGCACTGGGGAACATTCCAAAAGGAATTAGAAGAGATGGGGTTGCCTGAAATTTTACGGCGTTTATTGCCCTCATATCTCAGTGAGCGATACGTGTTTTTGGATATCGGAACGGAACGATTCATAAAAAAGTAAACAAAGGATGCCCACAGAGGAGTTACTTGGGACCACTGCTGTGGTATGTGCTGTTGAATCAGGTTCTCTACGCACTTGACAATGCAGGTGATATGTTCCTTGCATATGCGGATGTCTTGGTACTGATTGTCCCAGCGGATAGTAGAACTGGTCTGGAAAAGCGAGGGTGTGCAACGTTGCAACGAGTAATGGACGCTAGTGCCTTAGTACGCTTGACAATCTGTATGGAAAACACAGAAGGGCTGGTTGTGGATCCAAAACAGAAGAGGGCAAGCCGAAGGGATCCTATTATTCGTGTTGGAGGGGAGAGATTGAAGATCAAGCAACATGTCAGATATCTTGGGGTGGTTATAGACAAGGAGTTAGCCTTCAATAATCATCTTGTGGAAGTTGGCAAACGCATAAAAAGGGCTGTTTATTGCCAACATACGGTAGGATTGAATAAAATAACTCTGCCGATAGATAAATTGCGAACACTGTATCTCGGAGCACTACAGCCTGTTCTGACGTACGGGAGTATAATGTGGTACTCAAGAATGAAGCTTAAATNTAAGAGACAGGTTCAGACGTACGGGAGTATAATGTCGTACTCAAGAATGAAGCTTAAATATTACGAGCGGAAGTTGTCAAGCCTCCAAGGGTATTGCCTCCGATTGTGGTACGGGGGTTATCAGAGTGTATCCACGAAGGGGATGTTGGTGTTGCTTGGGATCTTGCCAATAGATCTCTATATAGACAGACAGTATTTGGGATACACGATGAGAAGAACTCATCAGATCATAATCGATACAACAATTACTTCATACGTGAAGAATTGGAGGTCGAAAATAAACACTGCAATGTGGAGTTGTTGGCAAAATCAGGTGGAATAAAGCCACAGAAGGTAGGAACTTGCGACAATTTATTCCAAATGTGCGGTTTGTTACGGCAAACAGACAGTGGTTCAAACCGCAAAAATCAACAATAGAGATCATGACAGGACATGCGCATGTGAAGATGTATCTCAAGAAGAGAGGCATTGTCGAAGATGACGTTCGTATGTGTGGGAAAGCAGGAGAGACGATCGCACATATTTTGTTTGATAGAGAACGACAAGTTTGGTACGCAACACTGAAACGTATGGGAGTGTACATTTGGACAAAGGATATGACAACATTAATACGGACAAAGAACATGTTTACAGCTTTTGAGGACTATGTGACAGAAGTGTTCTTGACTCGACGATACGTTAGATAGTAGACACGTTCCTGCCTTCTCGTTGGCGAGGGACGGAAACATCCGTATAAAATATACAGAGGGTTCAAGGAACGGCCGAGGCACGGCAAAAAGGTACTGAGCCAGTATTGTTCTCCACATATACATGATGTGTACTAACAATTTGCAAGTGACTCCGATGAGGGAGAAAATGTGCGAATATCTTCCAGAGAACAAGAAATATACCACCATGTATTTAAATATTTCGAGCGTAACCCCGTTACGGGTGACTAATAAAATAAAACATATACATTGGTTTGACTACGTTGACTGAATTACGAGCAAACGCGAATCTTTTTATGTACAGTGGCAGCCTCTATATTATGTCTTTCCAAGTAGTCTTTCGGGGCTAACGCTGAGCAACTGGTTATTATGTGGTCAATAGTTACAATGTCGGGGTTATACTTACTGCACTTATCCGATTTCCTCGCCTGTGGTGTATTTCCTGTAGTTTAATGTTGGAATCACTTGATCCTGTATTCCTATTATTATTTTCATTCCTTATGGTCTCCGGGTATGCGTGTCTCCGCCTTGCCTTCAATGTTTGTCATTACAAGACTCTCTGATCTTTAAACATTCTTATTTCTTTCCATCGTGTTTATACGCCTCTTAGCTGTCGTATCTGGTGTTGTCACGACATTCATCCCTTCCGCGAGGAGGCGGACGGTCTCTTATATCTAACTATTCTAGTTGTATTTTTTAAGGATGTCTCTTTATTTTTCCGACTTGTATCACATAATTAATGAGGTGTCCATATATGTTCTAGGTTACAATCAATAGTTTTTTGTCCTGCAGCAAAAATATTCCTTCTTTTAAAAACATATAATTACTCCTTTCCTGTCATACATACCTCACTTCCAAAGAACTTTATAATATATCTATTTGTTTCCAAACATTTGACTATTCTTAATCGCCCATCGAGCATATGTTCATGTTTTCTTTCCTTTTCCAGTATTTGACCAGCAGAAATATATGAAATTTCTAGACTTCTCTAGATTACAATAGAACCTCTCTTAAACGGTATGGTCGGAACCGAGAGTCTGGCCATTTATCTATTTGGCCTGTAATCCGAGGTTCCCGTGAAAAAAATCGATTTTCGTTTAAAAAGCTGACGATTTCGTCAGTTTATCGTGAATAAACAAACAAACGAGGCGTCGTTGTATTCTTTTATTGTACTGGGTGTACATACATAAAGGAACAAGAAAAAATGAACGAAATGTGAGTAAACATTACGAACTAATATGAACTTTGGAATCTTAATGTATGTACATACATATTTAGAAATCTCTTAGATTGCGGTGAACCTCACCGCCAGGTAACANCGCGTAGAGCTCAAGGTCCCGGGTTCGAATCCCGGTCCCGTCTACCATTTTCATTCGACGTAACATGATTAATACATACATATTATATACATTGTATATACCATTGACTGAGGAAATCAGTTATACGCTCAGAGAGAGAGAGAGAGAAAGAACAGTTCCACGGGATAGACCATTACGAGGTGTTTTTCTGTGATTTAATCCGAAATGTGAGCCCTTTAAAACACGTGCTCCAGTGTGGTAGGTTACGATGTGCTATATCAGGACGAGTATTAGTCCGGCATATTTCAAAAGATACAAAGATGATTAAATTATTGTATAACGAACCGTGATTAAAATTATATAATTATCATATTTGAAACGTTGACGAGTAGTTGTTTATTTTTTTTCCTAGATGACCCTGTCTCAAGGAATATTTGAATATATTATGCATATTACTAGGGACGTGGTGGTGTGATTTCGATCTCATTATAGAACGATTGTTATTCTCTATAATTTCTGGCTTCGACACTATTCGATTCCAAATTCCTCAGCGTAAAATTTATATTCATTTTTAATAGATTACATCTTTATACAATTTCCATTTTACGTTCGAAACAATTTTTGAATTAATAGCAGGTTATGTTCACGAATCGTCTAAAGATATTGTTTGATACGTTTGTATGTAAATAAGGGACGTAACTTTTGAATTGGACTCTTCACTTTAGACATTGATAACACCAAAAGCAAAATGTTGCTGACACCGCAAAAGGGCAGAATGTGTTTTAAGGAATAGAATAAGAAATCGATAAGTAAAGGAAAAATGTGGGATTGAAATTCAAATTTTCGAATCGGTACATCGCTAATGTTCATCAAATCATTCTTTTAGGTCCACACGTTTAAAATAACTACATTTCATATACTTAATTACAATATTTTAAAAATGTATAGTAATTGATCACAAATGAAATGATTATTGTAAAATATAATTATAAGAGAAACAAACAGGAATACAACCAAAACTTAATTGAAAATCTATATTATTGTTCCTATATCTTATAAATTAAAAAGAACAGAAACACTTGTTTCACGAAAAGGCAATAGTTGGGTATAAGTTATGCATAAACAATGTACACGAAAATTTTGTACACGTAACATTCTTGAAACTTCGGTCGGGTGAAAATGACCACGCATCGGGAACTTAAGCCTTTAACTAATACTAAACTAAAATTCCTCATACTAATATTTGTATTTTGTTTGCTGTAACATGTAACGTAGTATTTTCCAAGACATGATATATCATCAACCAAGGATGACCTCTAACATGGCATACAGGACAAAGAAAAATTACACGTTTTCTAATTTGTTTTCCCGACAACTCTACACAATAACGGAACAAAGGAAAAATATACTACCTTTACAAAATTATTATTAAATATTTTAATATATTCAAACAAATAACCGTCTTGGATAATTCTTCCAAATAATGCCGTTTTTGTATACAGGCATCTGCCTTTTCTGTGCGAATTACATATTCTGTACCGATATTTTCAAAGTTCGTGAGCGATATAGAACGATATGCTCTGTGAACATTGTGATAAACAAATAATGATTGTTGCGTGGGAGTATCTGTTTCCTCATTACTGCCACTCGTATTTCAAAAGATTCTAAGATATATCAACGTGTATTTTCAGTTATCAATTTCGCAAAAGCGATGTCATTTCAAATGGAATTGTATTGCACGGGTGTTTTCCCTGACTAATGTATTATGGGAGTAATGAGAGATTGAAATATAAGTCACTTCATGGGTTGTAATGAAATTCATTCTCTATTTTGATACTTCCATTAGATTTTGTCGTCAAATTACATTCATGAGAGATTTTACAATTTACTCTTTTCCTGTAGGCAATTTTAGATTTAAAGTTGTTTGAGTTTAGAATGTCTTATACCCACATTATCAAAATATTCTTGTCTTTCTTTCCAAAATTTAAGTAGATTCTTAAAATATTCTAACTAAATTATACATAAAGAAAATAAAATGATATCAATGTTGGCTGGTAGACATAAACGCATCACAATTATATTCTTTACAATCCCTGAAAGTCCATGGTAATGGTGGGAGGTGAACTAAATTAACAAAGGATGATAAATAGTTCTGTTTTACAAAAAAACGCCTTATTATTCATCATACTCTCCGAAGAGCAAAAGTTCTTATATTTCGCTGAATATTACTTGAATCGATTTAGTAATAATATCGTCGAAAGTCCTGTGACTCCATGACAAATATACTTATACCACACCTTCCATTTAGACTCTCACGTCCATTGCGTACTCCAATATGATAACGGTCTCCAGTAGGTCACAGCGTGATGGCGGTCTCGTCATCTGTGTTTTATTGATCCTAGGTCAGAAATTGCGGAGTTGTATTTTCCAGTAGAGGAACAGATTGTCCTCAAGTCTAAAAGATGTTGACTTGCCCTTCTTCATAATGACTCAAATTTGGGAAACCCGCGCAAATGATTATCGATGAAAGACTGGTTGGTTGGGTGCGAGTGTTCCTGGTAAGGTAATTCAATTACGATACACCCTATGTCCAAACGTATTTTATATTCATTTTTCATTCGACCACGCGCAAATGTGATCCATTCCCATAAAATGTTCTTATAATCTTCGCTCAGGAATTGATTGTACGGAACTCACGCTTAGAGCCACGGACGGCCCTCGTACTTCCCGTACCTGCTTGTACTGTCTGTACAGGCAGTAGGTGGGCCACGTGAGCAAATCGAAGCTGGCGAGGCGTCGGCGGTGCCTGCGAGGTCTCACCACGTGCGAGAAGTCCGCATCGATGTGCCTCAAGCGAAGGCGCGGCAGTGGGTCTCCGCGTCGCCAAGCGGGACCGTACTCAGCCAGCAGAGCGGCGCACAACTGGTAGTGGCGCAGCACGCGCAGACGGGGCCAGCGGCGCAGCAGTTCTCGTAAGTCGTCGGTGGAGGCGGGCGCGGAACCCAGATGAAGTTCGGCCAGCTGCTGGTCGCTGGGCGAAGGAGCTTCACCCGAGAGACCTGCGCGGGCTTCCTCCACACGAAGGCGCTCGGGAGTCAGCTGGCGCTCTCGGGCCGCCTGGAGAGCCCTGGGGAACACCGAAGGAAATGGGGATATCCTCATACTCCGTGTAATGTAACTTAAACCAGAGAAAATGAGACTTATGATTGAAACATGAACTGAAATCCTCGGTGTTTATTAGTATTTTGTAAAGTAGTTCCCGTAAATTCGTTCATGTCCTCAACGTGGTCATAGACAGTTTGTAACTGCTCTCTTGACAATAAATTATCTATTACCAGTCTAACTGGCTGGATGTTGATACAGGGCTAGAACACAGTGTTTCCAACGCTTTTGCTTCGCCATCGTCCATAAGAGTAATGATAAGTGTACCTCGCATGACGGTGGCTGTTTTATCTTTAAATTTAAATATATCGCCAACGGCCATTAATTCATTTCGCTTACTCTTTTGGCGGTATTCTGCTCATTCTGTATCGAGCATGTAGAATGATTATTACTTTGTGTATTCGTTTGTTGTGTAATTAACTTTTTTACTACAAATAGTCGCTTTTTTACTACTAGTGACATTTATTGTGATACTACTGAAATTCGTAGAAGTTGGCACTTTCTATTAAGCAGAGATATTGCATTATTTTTGGTAAATTTACGTACCTTTGAGTACATTAGGATAATTAGCATGTTTAGGAATTGAAAGGAATTAAATATAATTCTCCATTCCGAGGCATTAGCGTGATGAGGTAAAGCGCCATTCCACCATCATTCGGAATATGAAGGTGTATTGCATGAAAAACATTACGTCACAGTACAATGGACATTAAAAATTTCGAATCTATTTTCAACTAAAAACGAATTATCAATATTATGTGCAATGTAATTGAATGAGAAATTTTTACGCTTATGTTAAAAACATTATATTCTATGATATAATTTGCGTATTATATACTTCGGCTATAATATTATATAACGCATATTATCACTTACTAAGGGGTATTTCCATTTTAGATGAGACGGAATTCTAATTTCTTTTGAATTTCGCTAAGAAACTTTCTTTTTTTCGTGACCATAAAAACGTGTACATCCTTTTGTTACTTGAAACTAAGAATTATTATGTATTAAGAATATATTATTTGTTATTATCTGATTATCGTTAAGGAGGGGAATAATTCGTAGACACTCGGTTGTAGAAATTATTAATTAATTATATTACAAATAATGGTAATGTTTTGGAGGTATTTTCTTGCGGTAATAATGCTAATTGGGGATGTAAAAAATAAGAATATGACATTATTATATTGTTTAGAAGTAACTACCACTCACGAAAGGAAACCTGTAAATATTTTGCTTTCCATGTGCTTTGATATATTATTGTCTTCGAATAATTAAATAAATACGAGTTGATTATTCACTTGAGCAAAGCCTCCGCCTCTGGCAGCCAGCTGCATGCGCCCGGAGGCGGCTCGAGTGCAGCGGCGCGTCGCCCTCGGCAGAAGAGTTCGCCATCGAAGTCCAAAGTGAGCAGCTGCTGCGGCGTCCACTCGCGCAGCTGTGACGCGCGGAAGTCTTCCCATCGCACCACCAGAGAATGGCGAAGCGCCTACGAAACATACTTCTCGTTTACTCCCATATATTCATACGCATCTCCGGAAATCATTCAAGGAATGAATAATAAAAACATTCGACGATGAACGAAGGTATTAAATACTGCATAATGATAATATTAATAATAATAATAAGAAATGGTATGAACACACTGCCCAACCAGTTGTCAAACGGAGACATTACTGTACTAGAAAGTTTGTACAATTAGAACAGTTAATGCCAACAAATCGGATAGCATAACCAGAGATCTCAGGGAAAGAACGTGTAAAATTATTGGTGGTAGTATAGCTTGTGAAGAAAATCGTGTCTTAAAAGTGACTGAGAAAAAGTCAAAGTATGAGAACTTGGCCATGGAAGTGAATCGAATGTGTGGAGTTAAGACAGAAATTATCCCCATCGTCATATGTGAGGCACAGCCCATATCCTGTGCAAAGTGTTGTAGGGATCCACACTGGAGAACTTGTTCCTGAGGAAACTGGTCGCAACCTGGAACAATGTAGTAATCCCCAAAGAATGACACCTACCTTTGAAAAATAGGAAATAATGATGATGATGATGATGATAATTATAATAATAATAATTTATTAATCTGCGAGTGACCAATGCTCGGTGACAGATAGAAAGAAGACATAATAAAAGAATACATGATACAATATATTAAGAGGTTGAATAACAAACCATCGCCCAAATATCTATAAAATACGCACGCGAAATAAAATGGTTAGAAAATTAGTACACAAGGTTACAACGAGAAAGATATTAGATTTAAGAAATTAATTATCTACATATACATGTGTGTATATTAACATACATACACAAACACATATACAACATAAAAGTTGAAATTCATCATGTTAGGTACGTTATTGAGTACTATAGAGAGGAACTAACTCCATGGATTTGTGTTGAAATTTGAATTTCCCACTAAACACCATTTCGTAATTCCATAATGCACACATGTAGCGTACTGCGTCTTTCTATCGTTTTATAGTGTGGCGGAAAACGGAAGCGCTTGCCTGAACCGACGCGTAATTTGAGCGGACATTGAGGGATTCGATTGGCATGGCAGTGAATTGAGATAACAGAGGTATAGACCTTGAGGGGAAAGAATAGTAACGAGACGCAATCAATCGAGTGAAATGTTGGCAGCGGGGATAGCTCCATTCATTCCAGGTAATACAACGATTCAAGTCGTATATGCATTTGCATTTAAAACTGAGAATTGGGTCAAATCTGATTAATTTTTGTTAATCTCAGTCATTTTCATTTATTTTAATTTTAAAATGAAATTTGTCTTGTACTTTACCACCCCATTGTTGTAGTACTTTCGAAATAACTGATAACAATTCCAAAACTATTTTCCTGCACGGTTGTATTGTGTCATACAAGTTTAGTTTTATCTGTACTCAACCTTGGCACTGGTGTGTACATTAATTCTGTAGCCCCATCCTAGCCCGGGTTTTTCTCCGGTTTTCCTTCAGATAGAGACAGATTTTTATGCGGGCTATATTGAAATAATAAACCTAGAATTTAAAGTTATTTTAATAGGTACGATTTATAAAAAAATATTTTACTTTTTTGTAAAATTTATACTAATTTATAAAAAATAATAAAATAATCTACAGATTACAATAATACGTACTTGATAAATAGCTCTTTTATGTTTTTTTAAATACAAATCTGTTGTTATTCTTTTAATATTATAACACGCACCGAACTAATTTTATTCTTATCTTAGAAGTGTGCAGAAATGTTCAATCCGGCCTTAGGGTCCTTCATGGGAATGGAATACGTCCCTTGCTTTCTTCTGGAGAGTAAATTAGATAATTGCCCTCCACGTGGTCATACGAAGTTTGTAACTGCTTTTTTGACACTTTATTTATTTTATCGAAAAACGCGTGTGGTGTACTGTTGTATTAGCTGACTTTCCCCTACGTCAAATACCTCAGGTTTTGAATATTGTGCATCGAAAATAGTTTTCGAATTATTATATTCAGCAATTAAAAATCTTTGTATTTAATTGCCAAAACAATAGTAAATTAAATCAGGCAGATCTCGAACATTGAAACAGAGAAATGAAGAAAGATATTTGGCGATAATTTTCACAATGTTAATTAAGTGGTATTTTCATAACCCTTTTTTTAATAATCTGGTGGGTATTCCGGCACCAAAGTACATTTTAAACCTTCTTCACACTTTTCTCCAATCGTACGTGTTTTTCATTTGTTTCTAGAGGATGTATCATAATTGAAATTTCTTTGTGTCCATAATTGAAGTTTCTCTTTTATATAGTAAGTAGTATGAGTTGTTGATTTCTTTTTGTATTCTGACAATGTATGTATTTTTTAAATTATTGCCAAAGGTAAAAGTAAAGTGGTGTTTCTGGCAAAAGAAGAACAAGGGTTTTATGTGTATTTATCATTTCAATTGCAGAACATTTCGCAATTACGCAAATTCAAAATATTATTCATTCGAAGTTTGTTATTCATTCATTCAAAAAAATATTTGAATATGTATGCGTTTTTAAGACTTTTTTTTAATGTGGCTCTTACTGTTGTTTTTGCGGATGATAATTACGTACCATAATTATACATAGTACACATGAATTGGTATGGTGTGTAAGTGATGACCATTCTGACGAACTTTGGTTTTAAATAGTTGTACAGATAGGCACTTGACATAGTCGTAGGAAGCGCAACCGCCGTGACCTCATCTCGGTCGGACTTCTGCACCGGAGGGAAATGTTCTATTTACAGTAAAACCCCTCTTAACCAGAGACCCTGATCGGTTACCCGTTTGGCAGGTTGATCCGAGGTCCTGCTCACAAAATCATATAAAATGTCCGAGTAGAAACAGCGTTTATTAAATTTTCCAGTTATATTTTTAGCTCCCGATTATCTTACCCTAAATGGGGCCGCTGTTCTTCAGTGATACTTTCATCTCAATTTGAAAGCTGTAATAGAGTTATGACGAATTGTACGTTTTGAAACCAATATTTTTCTGTACATTCATTGTCAAAAATTAATCCCTTTAATCGAAATATCCGAACCGGTTTTCTGTGATCACCATTTCGTAAGATAAGATAAAATTCCACTTTGCCAAAAATAACTTACGCCACATTGAATGTGTTTCAGGCACTGATACTAAACAAAACTGATTTCAAAGTAATATATATCCCTTGCTCTTTACTGTACAAATTATTTATTATTATGTAGTATAATTCAAATAGTAAATTATTTGAAATAATATATTGTTTTTATGCATTATAACTAGGAATCTTACCTTACATCTCTTTGACACAAATTGCAAGAGTTCTTCGTCCCATAGTATAGGAGCCGATGAGACTCGTGACGTCATGAATACCTGAGTATCATAAACATTTTTATGGTTAACATACAACTACGGTAAAAATATCAGTTGGAAAAATAATGTTAAGAATCAGAAATGATTTATATTTTTTAAGCTTGATATTTATTGTCATTACGAAAGCAATAGATTGATATTAGTATAGAAGTTTGAGAATTAATTACAGATCGGTCACTTGTAGAATTCGGGAAAATGGCCAATGAACCATAAATCACGGTTTGTAATTTTGATTATTTTTTTTTTCAAACTTCTACTGGAGTGACGTTGTTATAATTTGTATCCTACGCACATATCATGGAATATCATCAGAATTTATTCTCCTGTACCCAACTCGACAATATTTTTTTCCCAAAAATTTTTTTATTATTTATTTTCCTTTGCTCTCTTTTACCTCACGAAAATGCAATTTTTTCTCAAGAATTAAAAAGATAAAGAATTTTTTTGTTATTAGTAAATCTTTAACGTTCTGAGGCGCACATGCATGAACATTTGAGCAACAGTTTTGGTCCCTTTTTACGGGTATTGTTTTTATAAAGCCATTGCTTTGATTTACTCTCGCTACACCTCTCATATTAAACGAAATACTTGTGCTAGTCAAACACGTAAACCGCAATATGTTCTCGGAATCAAATCAATATTGGATTTTGGTGAGATTGAAAACATTTTATGCGAGCCCTTAATTTGCCTTAACCGGAATTTCATAAAGCTGCCGTGCGTGTCAGTTAATTAATTACGTTCTGAAACCGTATCAAAGGTTGGGATGATATACGACAACGATTCATGAAAACGTGTATCTGCGAAAAAATGATACAAAACAATGGTTGAGTCATGAAACAAAAGAGCAATTTCACTGTTTCACGATGTTTAAACAATTATTGTTAAACAACGAGGGGAAATTAACTCTATGTCCTCAATTTATGAGTTCATTTTGAAGTGATGTGTTCTAAAGGGAAATGGAGAAATGATAAGGTACTTTAATTTTCAATTCCATATTTGCATGTTTTGTATTTATTAAGATATCGTTAACATTTATACATACAGTTTTAGATTTCAGTATAAAATTATCTATAATCTTCGTAAGAAATGCTAATATATTATTATTTGCTGTTTTATTATTGATTGAAATCCGACCGTTCTTTTTAACCCATCGATACTGTGAATAATAATAATAATAATACTTATTTAGAGAGATTTACATAAAATATGTAATTAGAAACACGGTTAAGTTTAAAACTACCTCTAAAATTCTCAGTAGTGAAAAATCTCCTAACTTGCCCGTCAATTTTAGCGGTTTTCACGCAATAAATATTTATTAGTCCTGACTGCCCCGAAAACTTATCATTTGAATCCAACTAATTAACGTGTTCATTGTACATTTTATCTTCATATTCTAAATGAATCTATTTAGTTTCTATTATGTCCGAATACTTGACTTTTGTAAAGGATAGATTTCATCGATACATCAATTTTAGCAGGAACGTTGTAATGTTTGAAACATTGTTACTTTCAAAAGAAACTACTCTAGTATATCTTCCATGTGACTAAAATTGCTCGTGTTACTTGTATTGATTATTTCTTGATAAGTTTAAAATAGGTCTTCACATATTTTTTCTACAGTAGGAGAAACAATGGTTTCAGAAATAATTTCAATTCTTCAAAAATTTCGCAAAGACAAATAAATCATTGTCCTCCACACAGTCCCACATTTTTAAGACTATTCTTCATTAAAAAAATTTAAATTTATTTGTTTAATACTGCTATACCCCTAAGTGTTCTGATAAAAAAATTCCTCTCATTTAATGCGAGTGGAACCCGCTCTAGATTCATTTATGTAGATGTCGGCTGTGGAGATGACATATGCGCAGTCGGGCGACGGACTCACCTGCCAGTCCCAGTTCCAAGGTCCAGAGCCTGCCTCTCGACGAGGTACTCGCTGCGCCGTTCGTAGGAAAGCGTACCACACCATGTCCTCCGACACACGTCCAGCTACGCAGTCACGCGCAGAAAATCAATGTGTGGGGCTCCAACTCCCTATAACTATATTCTGCATGATTCATTGTTATGTGAAGTTTCGAAAATATTTTATACGGCCTCTGTAGGAATTATCCACATTTCATCAACCCATTTTTGGGTCTTCTTCATGTGTAGCATACAGGTATATTTCTTCCACGTACACGTGGAGAATATATGAGATAACTTTCGGTCAGGTAAAAACGACGAGCCGGGAATCGAACCCGGACTCCTTGCCAGTTTCATCTGACATTGTTCATTTCAACACAAGAGAATAGAACATAACACAGAACAAGTTCATAAAAAATATAATACAGATATACTACATTTATGACATGGAGGTAAATGTAGTTGTAACCAATGGACCCGTTTATTTGGATACAATATTTTTAAACAACGTTACAGAAGAATCAATGATAAAAGTATTTAAAGAATAGGAAGAAATATGTACCCTTACGTTTCCCACATTGTTTTATTGTTGTGTACCATTTGTTACACTTAAAGAAGACCCGTCGTGCTGATTCGTCGTGTTTATAAAAAAATTCACAATAAATACTGTGATTATTGTCGCAATGAACATTGATGAATGAAATAATTAACTGTATTAGATTTAAGAAACGAACTTAATTCATATAATTATTAAACATGTTACGTCGAATGAAAATGGGAGACGAGACCGGGGATCGAACCCGGGACCTTGAGCTTTGCGCGCTCATGCGCCTACCGACTGCGCCATCCCGCTCGCTACCCGTGCCCGTCTACCATTCTCATTCAACTTGTGAAACCCAAAGACCTCTGAGGTGGCCTCGTAG
>NNCF01130032.1:159502-171766 GCA_002313205.1 Laupala kohalensis | reverse complement strand
GAGACAGCTATGGTACCTGTCGACGCTCCAGCGTCCCCCGCCGCCTCCGGACAGGGAACAAACGGCCGCCGCTGACGCCGCTCACACCACCGCTATTGTGCGGGGAGCTCCGTCTTCCAAGGCCTATGTCCAAATCGCCACCCCTCCTACTGTTGCGGTGACGCACCCGAACAGCGGTACTGCCGTCGTCTCCGGCGGATCAGTCCCCTCGCCCATCACCACCTCCAGCGGTGGCATCGCCAGCGGAGAAGAGCGAGCTTTTCAGTCTGCACGGAGGAACACCTCCACCATCTTTCAGCCAGCCCGAAGCTTGCGCAGCCACTCCACGACCACCTGGGACTACAGCAAAGAAATACAAACGGAAGCGACGATGGAAAGAACGTATACGATTCATCAGTAGGATATACGACATGAAGTAATAAGAATTGGCTGTCGCAATATTGAAGGGTTATCTAGCAAGCTCGCTCAGGTGGATTTTCTGAGATTTCTGGAAACGTTTTCGTATTTGGAACTTGTAGAGTCTTGGGCGAAAACAGGACAAAGTCTAGAAATAGTTGGGTACTCCTCTTTAACAGAGACACAACGAAAGACCGGAAAGCGCGGTCGTCATCTTGGCGGCGTTGCCATAACGTGCAAAAATTGTAATTTACATAGTTTTCCAGAAATCAATATTGAATTGGAGGGCGTAATCGCTGTGAGAATAGAAATACCAAGTTTCAATATCCTAGACTTATTATGTTTGTTATCTACAGGCAATCACGGGAGTCCAAATACAACAATGAAATTCTTTTCCATGGATTAAACTCAATAATAAATGGTCTTTCAACTAAATATCCGACAGCAGGGTTTATTATCATGGGGGACTTCAATGCCCGTATTGGTGAAGAGTCAATCTACTTACCAATCAATGATGATAATGCTTTTATCTCGGACAGTTCATCTGGAAATAGCGGAGATAAAATATGCAACGCCGAAGGAACATTATTATTAAGCTTCTGTAGCAAGCATAATCTTGAAATATTAAATGGAACTTTCGGATCGAATCGGGTCGGGAAAGTAATACAAAATTTATCAATAAAAACGGAGAAAGTGTTATATAGACTGTGCCCTAACATCAAAAAATATTCTGCATTTGCTACACGATTTTTGGGTGGAACCTACGATAGTCTCACATCACAAGGCATTATGTCTTGAAATCCGATTGAAGGCAAAGGTGACGAGGCAGTCGCGGAAAGAAATAACTAACAGCACTTCCTCTCATTAAATGGACTGAAGATAAGAAAATGAATTTCGTTGAAAACTTTAAAGAAATCTCGGAAAATTGCACACCGTTGTTCATACAAAAATACTTTTGGGGAATTTAATCAACGCGGCTCTTTGATTTAGAACACATCTTAACATCCGCTGGCAGAGACATGCAAGTATTCCCTCACAATAAACCACAAAGCAAAGAGAACGTTTGGTTTACCCGGGAATGTAGAAAAGCGAAGAAATGGACGACGGACGCTTTACGAAAAAATCAGCTTTTGGGAGGGGAAATAAAACGCAGTATATAGTTAAAATTAAGGAAAACCTACAAGTTGACACTACTACAAAATGCCAAAAGTGTTTGGCAGGAACGGGAAGGAAAGGGCATTGGTGACATAGTAACATCTAGAAATTCCGCAGACGCTTGGACAGTCATTCGTAAACTAAGATGTAAACAGCAGTCAACGAGCAGTTTAGAGGCGTGGAATGGGATGGTCATTTTAGGAAATTGTTGCGTAAAATAACACTCTCATTGAATCCGAACGCGTTTCAATAGTAGATACAATACCTGAACTGGACGAACCGATAGTAGTTGAAGACATTGGAGAAGCTATAAGTCACTTATAGTGTGGTAAAGCTCCCGGTATAGATGGCCTGGCACCAGAATGCATTAATACTCTTCAAACATCGTTAAATCCACTTTTAAAACGCATGTACAACTGTACGTTGGATATATCTACTTCCCTGAACAATGAAAAAAGCGGTAATCCAACTGATATATAAGAATAAATACGGCACGAACGACCTAAATAAATATAGAAGAATCTCTCTCCTCAACGCGATAGGTAAAGTTTTTTGTTCAATATTGTATAACCGTCCCAAAAAATGGGTTGAATTAAGTAAAACAAAAATCACCATTTCAAGCGAGCTTCCGAAATAATTACAGCACAGTAGATGACATATTTATAATAAACTCTCTGGTGAAAAGAGGGAAATTATTTTGTGCATTTATAGATTTCGAAAAAGCATTCGATACAGTAGAGAGAGCACTTCTTTGGCAAATCCTAGGAAAAAAAGGAATCTCACAAAAATTCATCAAAATGTTAAGGGTAATTTATCATGGAGACAGTGTGTAGCTGTAGCTACATAGTGATATTAACTCTCGCCAAGGCCACTCCTACAGACTTCTCCCATCGCAGGAGACCTGGTTGATTATAGAACCTAGCAACTGAAGTTATTAACTGAAGAACGAGAACTGGAGTCTTCAACGCGTTCACGAGTTGTCAACATCGTTCCGAACCAGAAGTCACATTCTGTTACAAGCTGTCCTCGGAGTGACATTATGCTCCGCGTTCTCGTACAGGTGATCAGCACCCACGTACATGCTAGCTAGTATTACTGTATAGTTAATTTTATTACTATTACCTAAACACGCTTACTTGTAATATGCGTATTGTACTTGCTTATCCTGACCGTAGATTTCCATGGTTCCCAACGGTGCTCAACGAATATTCTAGTTGCATTATTCCGCCTAATTCCACTATTCTAGTTGAATTTTTTCTTTTTTCCGTAAAACTTAAATACCTAGCAACAAGAAACTAGAACATTCGATGAGAGTGAATACCAGGGTACAGTATTCACAGCCCACGGCATCCACGGGTTTAAACACATGTGCATGGGCCCTCAACCCCGCCAATACTTTTTCCAATGTGTTTGTATATGAATATAAAGAAAAATTGTGTGATAAAACCCTTTTGAATTGAACTATTCATCATCAAAGAGAATTCCTATTGGGTTGTTGGTCGTATTTCCCTAGCTCTATTTGGTCTCCTTTGATCCTTTCCTGTGTATGACTAATGGAGTGCCAGAGTTGAGTAAATGGTTGAAGGTAATGTAAGCGACCCATATGAGAACACTCTTGTGTCGTATCTTATCGATTGTTTCACTCGGGTCTTTGATATCAAATAGTTGGATGAGATCTAGTTCAAACATACGTGAACATCTAAAGCATATGGTTAAATAAGTGCGTTCATATTCTATCATATATTCATCACCCTGATGCAATATTTTGAAAACTAAAAATTAAAAAAGAATACAAATGACAAAATCATAGCTCGGTTAATCCATTCAATTCCATTCGTGAATCCCACTAATTCAACTTCAAGTAATTATTTTTTAACTTCGTTGTAATTATTCCAGAAATATCAGCAATATGAACAAAACATTACAAGAACTTGAAATTTTGATTCGAATGAATAGTAAACAATAGAATTACTTCCAGTGTCTGAGGCATTATGTTATTATAAAGTACGTCATATCTAAAATTGATGATTAATTTGATTATTAATTATTGTTTATTGAATGAAAAAAAGTTACATCATTTACTAAATATTCAGCCCTAATATTTTTTATGCTTTGGCTTGTACGTATGAATTTTCTGAATTAAATTCATGATGAGAGAATGGGGGTCTGGGAAATATTTTATATCTGTACTTGCATTGTCCCTGTCATTCATCTCTCTATCACTCAACCATCCGTTTATGCACACTGAATTTATATCAAACTGCTTATATAAATTCAGATGTTCTGATAAATGTGTCTGTTACCAAAAAGTGACAACGCTAGATGACTAGACAGTAATGACAGATGGTATTTCTTACGAGTTTCGGTTGACGGTTGATGATTGACACATTGGAAGCAGCGCTTCCCTTACATACGTAGTTGCCTTCGACTTAGTAGTGTGATCGGAAGACGACTCTTCCTTTGACGACTACAGTGGATCTTCGACATTTTTCACGGTGTCGCTACTCGCAGGTCCTAATTATTACAAAAGTCTAATCATTCTCAAATTAACTTTGTAATTTTATTGTACTTATCTTTGAAGAATGTTTTGTAACTATTTGTGAACAAGAATTGATTGCAAGAATGAAATGATAAGTAAAAATGTAAGAAAATAAGTATGAGAAACCATAATTGACGAAGTTTGCTTCATTTTTGCTCTTTTGCAAATTAATGGCTGAATGAATTCGTAAGACTGATATTATATGTTTTCTATAAAAATTAATAATAAACATTGAAAAGTAAATGTTAAGGGATTCTTGTTTTTTCACCGATAAAAATGCTGAAATTGCAACAGTCGCAATTTTTACGAACATCCAGTCTTTCCCGCCATTTTGAGTACATCTAGTCATCTAGGGATAAAATATCCCATTCTCACAATCTTCCTTCTTTCGTTACACTGGTTTCCTGAGTGTTCTCTAGAGTATTCAGTAAGACGCAATCAAGCGTCGACGTGAGTGGAGTCAACACGTTTCATGTACGCGTAGCTCTGTTCTCGACTCGAACAGCAAACACGGAACGACGATTGAAGTCCTCCACCTGGAGAGATGTTACCGCATTGGGATTCCTGTACGCCAGCGCCCGCCATCGATCTGGGATTCGTGTTCAGCGGTGACTGGAGGAGTGAGTGGCCCGGCGTCGTAACCTGAGCGCCCGCCGGTGCCACCGACGACAGCGGAGAAAGGCGCTTGGGCCGTGTCAAAGAACGTCGTAATAGCCCGGGGCGTGCTTGCGGCCGTCGCGCTACACCGCGCCGCACTGCGCCTCTTCTCGGCCGCCCGCCCGCCCGCCCGCCCCTCGCGACGCTTCGGGGTGACGAAGGATAGTGGCGGATCCCGAGGGGGTGGAGGGATGCGTTGACGCAGGTGGACGAGTGCAAGGAGAATCAGCACACACAGCTCTGAAGAGGGTCGCGGATCAATACTCTCCGTCAATTCTGGATGATCATGACGGACGATTCTGGATGATCATGACGGACGAATCTTATTGAATAAATATACTTTATTGTCAAAAAGGAAGCTTTTTTGGGAGTGGGGGTGGGGGTAACGAACGGGGAAAGCTCCGGAAACAAGCAAGGGACCATACTATCAATTGCGATCAAAAGATCTAGGGCGGTGATGGATTTACATATTTAAAAAATTTAACCTACACTTATAGTTATCCACGTATTATTTCTAAAATAAATCGGAGACATTAAATGCAATAAAAACTCGACATTAATAATAAAAAATGATATTCTCGCCTACGCACAAATTCAGCCGCACATGGAGGACAACTGGAGAAAAACTCGGATCAGAATAGCATCAAATCGATAACGTTACTTTCTGGAATAAGAGCTCTTATTCTATATTATCGATTAGTTAGTTTCTAGTAAATTATATCTTCGTATTGTTTCAATATGATTCTTCTTCTCACCATTTCCCATCTGTAAGTTACGGTCGGAGTTGATTTTGTAACTATCCTATAATGTGCAATGCAAAGAGTAGAATGAAAGATCTGACCTATTCGGAAGATAACATATCTATCAGATTAAAGAAGAGTTAAGGTTGTTTTTTAACGTGGGTGTTTTAAAGTGACTTCAACATCTCTCTAACACAAAAGTCGTCTAGTAAATCTCACTTTGACATGCATATAATATACAATCATATTAGATTCCAACTATTCATATTTGTTATTTGAAATCGGCATACTTAATCACTAAAAGATTAGTTAATCCAATTTATATTCTTGAACAGATTCATTAAAACTAAAAAAATCGTCATTCATAAAGCCAAAAATTATTTGGTAGGGTTATTTGTAAAGGTATTATCGCGGACCCATTGACGATCGACCTGTGAGAGAGAAGACAGCTCACATAATTTTTGGTAAAGGTACTAAAATATGATCCCGCTCGGATATGTCGGAAAGTAGAATTACTCTCTGGCAACGAAGTTAATAAATAAATAGATTTATTTAAAAAATAGCAGTTACAACTGCGTATGACCACGTGGAGGACAAAAAACTAATCTACTCTCTGGAAGCAAGCAAGGGATCCCATCAATTCTGGTCAAGAACCCTAAGGTTGAGGCGGATTTAACTCTTCTTTACGCGCCCAAGATAAGAATAAATAGCTTTCTATGTGTTATTATGTTAACAGACCACCAACAAGCTTGTATTAAATAAAACATAATAAAGTTATTTCACATATAAGTACTATTATCAAACTATATATTTTTTGGAAAATATTGTTTATAAATCGGAAATATTAAAATAACTCTAAATTCAAGATTAATTTCTACAATAGACCACCGCCCCTAGGCAAGAGCCAAAAGAACCTCTAAAAAGTCCGACTCTACCCGAAGGAAGACAGGGGAAAACCCCTGTGCTAGGATTGCAGAAATAAAAACTATATCTTGAGAACTAATGATAAATTTACGGAAGTACTTGGCAAATCCATTTAATAAAGTACAGAGACGGTTGGGCTGAGTTCTGGAGAGCTGACTGGGATGAAGAGTTCGCCATTTATAGATTGCAATTGCGATGTACCACGTACGATGGTGCAACGTCCAGTTAGGTGGTGGAGAGGTTGGTCCAGATCGGTAGTTACGCAGTAGAAGAGGTTTTCTGTTATCTACGACTGCAGTGTAAAGAACCGTGATGCTTCAGCGGCATCGGCGCTCCGTTACATTTCGGGATACGCAAGGACAATGAAGTATTGAAAGTCATGAAGCAATTTAATCAGAAACATTAATTAATAAAATTAATAACGGATACAAATAAAGTTAATAATAATTAAAAGTAAATAGATTACGATGGTTAACAATTTGGATTTGTGAATTTATAGAATTTACCCATATATTAATTTTATGATCGCCACGACTGTGACAGTATCAGTAAGTCACACGAGGAAGACGTTTCAAAATCGATTGATTTATTTTCTTTACAAAGAATTGAAAATGTTTGATTTAAAATAACAATGCTTTCATCTACGGTTTAAAATTAGAATTTGTAGGAAGACTCGTAAAATTACCAAACAATGATAATAGTGTGACTTAGGTATTTGACAACAATAACAAAACAGTTGCCGCTTCGTCGTTTTAATTTTCCTTCAGAGAGTTTAATTAATGAAGTTGGAAGGAGGGTTAATCAAACATAGAATAATATCTCTAACTTTTAAAATTATGTGTAGGGAATGAAAATTCCACGAATTGAACTAAAAGAGTCTGTCTCGAATATTTGATTTACTTGATTAGTTGTAGAAAAAATCACTTTTTTGTAGATAACGTTTTTATGGGCGTGGAAAGTGTTTACTCATAGATGGTTTTCAATACTACAGCAGGTAAATGAAGTTTATTTGAATGGCATTAAATCTTCTTCACGTGCATACGAAGGCGGATATTGACCGCATTTGTGCCCTAGCAGGTCGCGTGTCGCTACGCAAACGCCGCTAGTTGTCCCTTGTCGGTGTCCACCGAGTGACAACCGACCCCATTATTCTCCTCTTCCTATCGCCACCACTACCCCTTCCACCAAGCTATTTCGCTCCTCTCGCCAGCTGTAACATTCAAAGCCTCTCGTAGCTTTGCTAAATCCACTTCGCGTTAATCCTCCTACTCGGGATAATCTCATGTAACTACTTGAGTCGTTCTTTGCGTCGAAGGTAAAGTGAGTTTCAGCGTATAATCTTTCTTGTTCACTCACCTCGAGTGGGCGATCGATTTTTGTCCCGCGTTTCTCCGCTTATTGATCAGTTTCCAGTATGTACTGTCATGTTCAATATCTTTCGGCCTCCGGGGTGTTGCCTGTCCGTTACGGTCATATTCGCACTTCCGCATCCGCAGGTTGTGGGATCTGGCAGCTCATCACCCGTTTCCCGACCTCGACAGCGCCGGCGCCGGGATAGCACCACCTCCACCTCGGATATTTCCGCGCTTTCCTGCTCCGGCGGCGGCGGCGTCTTGGCGCTGCTGTTGCGACGTTGACTCTGTGGAAGTGATATCAAATACGGTTCCGAAGGGATGGAAACGGGGAGGGTGGGGGTACAAACGCCAAGCAAATGAACTTGACTGCGGCGGTGTGTTGACGAAAGTGGGAGCATTGGTTGTGGAAGGGGAGGTCACTAACTTGAAAGTAGCGTTCCCTAGAATTACATTGCGCAAGGGTTGGGAGGAGGATGAAAGGGGTTTGTTGGCGCCGAGGCGAACACGGCTTTGACGGGGCTTCGATAGCACCCCTTACGCTTTACAGTGTTGTTTCCATTCCTCTTCCGTCATCCTGGCTCCGCTTCGTACGTCTCTTCTTTCAGTATTTTTCTGTCTATTGTTCGCGGGATATGTTGTTATCGTTATTTATTTGACCTTTTTCTACATATATTTTTGTCCCATTATTTAACCCCTTCTCCGTAATTTTCATTTTTCAATATCAAATTTGTTTTCTTTACTTAATCTCCTAATGCGTCGTATTTTTGGTTTAGGCTTATCTTTAATAATATTCCTGTCCCTATGTTCATGACCTTCCGCCAGCTTTTAAGCTCCTTCCCATAACTTTGACTTCCTTTTTCTAACCATCACTGTACCTCAAACCATATGTTTTCCTTTTTTCCCCTACTTTATTCCCGCTCTCTACACGTTTCTTGCCCCTACCTTCGCGCTTCTCATGTTTCTTCTTCCCTACCTCACCGCTTTCTCACGCCGAGTCGCTCCTTCGGTCCCTTGTGTTGCTACGGCGCTGACACTCTATATGTTCCGGTGACAACTCACGAAGAAATAAAATGGATTCTAAAGGAACGCTGCGCGTGGGTAAGAGGAAATTCAGAAATTCAGGATGGAAGAAAATATTTTATTTTTTTTTGGAATGGACCAGACATCTACACTATAAAAAGAAAAGAAATGTTTGTTAAGATCTCACGATATTACATTATTTTGCACTCGGGTGACGATGTTTTTCGAAATGATTCAAAGAGAAAGTTAATTTTAAACTCTCAAACTGAAATGAAAAAACCATTTTTCACTCGTTTAATTATGATTATTTCTTTACTAATTTCTATGAAATATCATGAAAACCGTCGAGAAATTGAATGGATATAATATGATATTTTGTATGTTTTTAGAAGAAAATAATATTAAACAAATTCGTAATAAATTGATACATTTTATAATCATTCATTCTATTTATTGAGTTGTGATAATTGAACTCTTTAAACCAAACTACGAAAACGTTTAATAGAAATGCATTTGTACCCCCGATGATGAAAATGTTATCAAAATGTTGTGTGATTTTGTGTGTGTTTAAAATTCGTCCGTTAAATAGACGTTTTGTAAAGGGTTTTTGTCTGCTTATTTTGGTCGAATTCAAATGTATCAATTGTACACGCAGACGCAATGCACCATATTTTCCAATATAATACTATTTTTGTAAGATGGGCTGTTCACTCACTTGATCAGTTTTTAAGAAGTATAATTCGAATGTTGAGTGGTGCGCGCTCCAAATATTTTCCCTACTGTTCACAGTATAACCCCTGCACAACACAACACTCATAAATCGCGAAAGGAATCTGGAGGGGGTGTTCGCATCTCGTGTGTGCGCCCAGCGCGCACATAATACCCGATTGCGTCGTCTACGCGCCATGTACCGGCATTGCGGGCTCCGGGAACAGCGCCCGCGGCAAAACTAGCTCCATCGGGGGATGTGTTGGGTGAACCGCAAACGCTTCCGCAAACACCTGCTTCCCTTTCCCCTACCTCTGAGTCTGCCAATCGCACGACGTCGTTTACCCTCTGGGGATTTTGCTTGGCTGTCCATGACAGACGGGGAATGGGGCAATTTTGAAGGGGTTAGGGGAAATTAAAAAATCAATTTCCACCCATGTGTTTAGAGGGATGACGTCACCCAAGAACATTATTACTAACGATCTAGATTATTATGATTTCTAAATTGCAGAACATCTTTCCACTTCACGTATTTGGATCATTTAGAGAGAACGGTCACACACTCAACTGTGAGCTCTGAAGTTTTTAAGAAAATATTTAGATTTATTTAATGAACATTTTTGTTTGAGCTCGATAACGTAGGAGTCAAGACATTATTGTCTGTCACGTAAGTTGTGATGTTTTCCTCCATAACATTTCTTTTCTTGAGAAATCAAATATTGAAAAATAAAAATAAATCGTCATTATGGGGGAATATTAGCTGGTTTTAAATCTTGAAAAAAAAATATAGGAGATACTTGAAAGAAATGTGTAGGATATATTATTTAGGAGATACTAGACTGTTGTTTCTGATGCTGTTTTCAGTTTGACCGTTAATCATCTTAACTCTTGCAGCGGACACCTTTCATTACTACGATATTTACTAACTTTTAACTAAATAAAGAAAAACATAAAAAAAAAACATAAATATCCTATCTAAAATTATGTCGCAGCGTACCCAGTACCTTCAATTCACTTTCGTCCAGCACTATGATGACCGAGGAGGGTTTGGTAAATATTGCTGTAACATAATTATCATGTGATATTTGATTCATGTAGAATATGTATATAGAGGGATATATACAAATAATGTTTCGTTTAATTGCCTATTTCTTGTTTCATTCCGACTATTCGGAATCTCTACTAATCTTGATCTCTTTTAGCAGATAAACGACATGGTATTTGAACGAGGACACTTGGTAGGTGTGAATGTTCGTGCAGCAGTGAGGTTTGCGTTTCAAACACAACAGGACACCCCTGTCTCGACTGTACCTGACAGACAACGCGCGCTTGAGAAGATGCGTGACCTCATTAACGTCATCGGCCGTGTTGCTGATACACGACAGCGAGCATAAGCCCACAAGATACAACTGCGCAGCGATGCTTGACTCGCACTTCAGCGTCCACCTATCGGTTCCTGATCTGCAATGACGTTCCAATAGCTCTCTGTTGCAGAGGAACTGCAGTTAACCGACACAAGTGGCTAGAGAATAGGAATGAAGGAAATTTGAGAAAATAAGGAAATGAAATTTTATCTTGTCTTTTCCCTTCATCACATTATTCAAGAAAAAATTCCAAAAGATAGAATTAACAGGTATAGTTTCTAAAGGGTAATTAACGTTTTTTAATATTCTCATGGAATTGAATAACGAAATTTACTATTATGATACCCAAAATTACTACTCTAAAACCATATTGTTCATTTTTTGGGGGAACCTTACAGAAAACATTGAAATATCGGATCATATCGAATAGATGCGTTAAGCAGTGCCGTGAGTGCTCAGCAATTGCGTCTCAAGAATTTTTTCAAAACCAACCACCCTTCCACCGTGGTAGCTCTTTCGCACCATCCCATTATATGTAATCTGTTATACCAATGCGTTATGTTTTTATTTTTACTCTTATTATTTTTTATACTTTTTCCATAATTTTGTTAGCTGTGTATTCAAATTTATTAAAATAATTTATATTATAACTAAAACATACGCTTGTAAATATTATTTGCTGCTATGATGGAAACGCGTATTATCAACAGGATAGAGAGATCAGGTTGGTAGTCACATGGTGTTCGCGTAGTGTCCCCGGGCAGCGTGACACGATCGCTTCTTAGAGGAGAATAACAAGCACCTACAAACAGGGCCGTGCTGGGGAAGTTGAGAGAGATGATTTTAGAATGGGAGAGAGCTGAGCAGTTATTAGTCAGTAGTTAGATCCGGAAGAGGTCAGTTAATAATTTTAAATAGGACTAGTAAAAGGTCAGTGGTGTTTGAAGTCCGTGAGGAAATAATGTTTTCATAGCAGCTCGCAAGAAATTAACGGATCGAGTGTTTGATCTTGGATGTTCTTTCTACTGTTACACTTAACGTCTCAGATAAGTTCAGGCCAAACACGCGAGGACAATGACCAGACTGTACTACTTTCGTCAGTACAATTCTTAGTTCGTCAGAAACGCGAGGAGAGTATTCTGGGTACCAGGATGAGTTGCTGGGAAAGTTCGTATTTAATATTGTTATTCGTGTGTCAGTGGTTAAAAGGAACACTAGTGTATCAGTGACGTAAAACTAACTACTCTGCTGTGGGATGACGCAGGTCTCTCCACAGGCAGTGTCAGATCGGAGTGGAGTCAAGGTGTCTTCCGTTAGAGTAGTGCTCGCTTATTGAGGCACAAACCCATAGTTGCAGTTCCTTTATATATATATATATATATATATATATATATATATATATATAT
>NNCF01130032.1:142227-158501 GCA_002313205.1 Laupala kohalensis | reverse complement strand
TATGGCGTAGCACTCAGCAGTGTAAACACTGCACAAGTCGCCTAGACGGTAGCCACTGGTCTCACGGGGAAATACCACGGAGTAGCCGACACCATCAGCCTGCTTCGACCCGTCGGTAAACACAGGGATACGGACCCGGTGTTTGTAGAGTATTAGCTGAAAGTATACCCTCAACATCGGAGCTGGAGTGTTCTTCTTGTCATGATGCAAAAGATCGAAAATAATCTTCGGCTTGTGCAAAACCCAAGGGGGAGACTTACTAAAACCTTGATGTAAGACATTAGGTGTGCGTATATTTAAGGTTTCCAAAGTTTGTTTGGAGCGATATCCAAAAGATTTGGTTGCTCTCAGTCTGTTGTTGTAGAAACGGATGGAAGAAGAGGATGGATGAAAAACCGCGTTGTGCACCAGATTGTCGGGTAAAGTTTGCAAGTGGCAAAAGTGTCGTAGCAAGAGGATTTGCCGCCGGAGGGAAAGAGATGGTTCGCCACTCTCGATATACAAACTCGGAATGGGACTAGTGCGGTATGCTCCCGTACACTAGTCGAATTCCTGCATGGTGGACATTATCTAACTTCTTTAAATAGCTTGCACGAGCAGAGCTATATACAACGCAGCCATAATCGAGGCGAGATATTATGAATGCTCGATAAAACTGGTGCAGGGAGTAGCGATCAGCGCCCCATTCCCTGTTACTGAGACACTTCAATAAATTCAGAGACTTTAATGTTCTTGCTCTTAGGTCGGTTAGATGTTGAATCCAATTCAGTCTCTTATCAAATATTAGACCTAAGAATTTCACAAAAGGATAGAATTTGAGAACGTTGTTCTCCAGAGCGAAGTGAGGTTCTGCCAGAAGGCTTGGTCTCCTACTGAAAAGAACACAGGGTGTTTTTTTCAGCAGAGAAACGAAAACCTGTCGTATTCGACCAGTGGTATAATCTATTGAGTACGAGTTGAATTTGTCGCTCCGCACCTGTGACACTCTGTGATGAACAAAAGATAGCAAAGTCATCGACAAAAAGAGAGTGTAAAACAGGATTCTCTACAGCAGACGTTATGCTGTTCATGGCCACTGCAAATAAGGTGACACTCAAGACTGAGCCCTGAGGAACACCGTTCTCTTGAAGAAAGAGATCCGAGGTGTCTCTTCCAATTCTATAGCGGAAAGAACGTTGATCCAAAAAGGACATGAGCATCAGAGGAAGACGTCCTCTAAATCCCCAGGCATAGAGTTGTTGTAAAATGCCATGACGCCAAGTAGTATCGTAAGCCTTCTCGATGTCAAAGAATATTCCGATGAGATGTTGTCTTCGGACGAAAGCATCTTGAATTGCTGATTCCAGGAGAAGTAAGTTGTCCAGGGTGGAATGGAACTTCCTGAAACCACACTGAGATCGACTCAGCAAGTCATGCCGTTCAAGATACCAGACGAGACGTCGGTTGATAATTCTCTCCAGAGTTTTACCAACACAACTCGTCAAGGCAATGCTTCGATAACTACTAATGTTCGTTTTGTCCTTACCTGGTTTTAGTAAAGGGATAAGCGTTGCTTCCTTTCACGAATTAGGGAATACTCCCTCGGACCAAGAAATATTAAAGATATCCAGAAGGTATTCTTTCGACCCGAGACTGAGTTGTCTCAGCATTTCATAATGAATTGAATCAGGGCCAGGAGCAGTGTTGTGGACTGTCGCTAGAGCTGACTCAAGTTCCCACATAGAGAAGGGAGAGTTTTAGGGTTCCCAGTTGGTAGAACGAAAGTCATAAGATGTGCTCTCTGCTGTTTCGCTTTTTCTCGCGAAATCAGGATCGCAGTTTGCTGTAGATGTTAGGTCAGCAAAATCTTCAGCCATTGCTGTTGCCATTTCTCTTAAATCTCCGCAATGCTCTTCGTCTTGCCCGAATGGCAGCTTGACATGCGTCGTTCCACCAGGGGACATGAGGTCTTCGCGTAAATATAGATGTTTTCGGAATGGATTCTACAGCGGCGTGATGTATCACCTGGATCAGATGGTCGACCCTCTGTTGGACACTACACGTTTGTCTGAAGACAGATAGGAACGGTACTGTGTCCAATTAGCCTTACTGAGAATCCATTTCTGTGGCTTGCTTTCGGGAATAGTCACACGTTCCTGCAAGGACAACCAGATAGGATGATGGTCGCTACCATGCAGATCATCTTCTACCTTGTATTGAATGATATCAGCAACTTCAGGAGAGCAAATTCATAGGTCTATAGCAGTCCATTACCCAGTGGCAAATGCAAAGTGGGTGATCTCCCCGGAGTTCATTAAGCATAAATCTTTTCCCTCAAAGAGACAATTCAGCAGTCGGCACCTGGGGCAATCGCTCGACGAGCCCCACAGTTCACTGTGGGCGTTGAAATCTCCAAGCAGGAGGAATGGTCGAGGGAGCTGATGAATTAAATCTCTGAGGGAGGTCTCCGAGAAATCTCGTATCGGAGGAAGATATATAGAACACACGGTCATAGATGGTACACTGTGAATTTTGACTGCTATAGCCTGGATGTGGGTTTGTAGGAGAACAGGTGAGCAGAGGATTGTGTTTCTAACAAACATGGCAACTCCTCCTCTTGCTCGATCTCCCGTGGTGTCGTCATATCAGAAGCTGCTGTATCCTCGCAGAGAGTGTGAGTGTTCTGGTGAAAGGTGTGTCTCTTGTAGGCAAATACAGATCGGATTACGACGCGCTAAGAGTTGTAACTCTTCACGTTGAGTTCTATAACCATTAAGGTTCCACTGAAGTATGGAAGCCATTACTTTTTGGAACCTCCGGGTTCAGGCTCTTGAATGTGCATTTCCGCGTAACCGTCGGACAATGCACATTCCGACTCGGAGGTAGGAAGAACAGAGATATTCTTCATTCGTCTCCCCGACTTCTTGGATGTTGTTTGCTTCGATTTTATGAAGTCAATAAGGTTCAGGGATTTAGCCTTCGAACCTTGCTTGGTTTTTGATTGTTTAATATTTGAAGAAATATGTGGTACACTGCTGGTCTTCGTCTTTGTATTAGATGGACTGGGTGTGGAGAGAGTCTTGGACTTGACAGGAGTTTCTTGGATATTTCTCTTGCCACATTTGCACTGGCATGTGCACGACGTTGTCGTAGACACGTCAGTGAAATCGGCCTGGATTGACACGTTCTTTTTTATTACATGAGTCTTGGCTGCGGTGGAGTAACTGGTAGAAAATAGAGGGTATAAAGCCCTGTATTTCTTCCGAGCTTCACCGTACGGGATCTTCTCCGTAGTTTTGATCTCTTGTATCTTTTTTTCTTCGAGAAAGGCGACACACTCCCTGCTCCACACCGGGTGGCTGCCTGTGCAATTAATACACTTAGCAGGCCCCGGGCATGAGACGCCGGGTTCGTGTGCTTCCTTCCCGCATTTACCGCATGTTTCACGGCCCTTACAAGATGTCGTTGTATGTCCAAACCTCTGGCACTTGAAACAGCGCAGAGGATTTGGAACAAAGGGTCGCACCGGAAGGTTAAGCCATCCAGCTTTAATATCCTTTGGTAGTTGGGGACAGTCAAAAGTCAAGACGAAGGAACTGGTCTTCTGTAGAACACCATTAACCTTCCTCATGATCTGACTGACCTCAACTACGTGGTCAGCCTCCCATTCCGCAACTAGGTCTTCAGTTGACATATCCATAAAATCCCTGCAACTTACGACCCCCTTGCTGCGATTAAGCGCAGCATGGAGCTCGCACGTCACAGGGAACTCTCCCAACATTTCACACTTTTAACAGTGTTAGGACCTGTTTGTTGGCGTTGGTTTCCAACAACATGGTACCATTCCGTAACATTTTAATATTTTTTAATGCACCACATATTCCTTGAAGCCCTTTGTAAATGTAAAAGGGAGAAACTTTTTCCAAAGTTCCTGCCTTTCTTTTCATTATGATGAAAGATTCCTGTAAGGAATGCTCTGTACCTTATCTTTTTTTGGTTTCTGAAGCGGGAGGGCTGGCAACCCTCGGCCGTTTCGAAGATCCTGAGGCATAATACTTATCCTGCAAGGCAGGGGAATCGATGTATCTGTCATTTTGTCCTACGAGTGCGGGGGAAATAATTGTCCGGTGACGTGGAGCCCCCGCATCACGCCACTAAGCCTTGCTCAACTGAGGTGCGGCAGTTGCCCCAGAGGTTGTCCGCTAGAGAGTGTTTGTCCTCAACACCCATTCACCTCATCGGCGCGTAACACACCTTGAGGTTGAGGGTTTTTTATAGATTTTTTAAATCCTTCCTCGCGACCCGGCCAATGAAGGCAAGATCTCCGCCCTTCAAAACATGCAACTTTCCACCATCGCGCCAATGGTGGTCGCTGAAGCATGTCCAAAGCTTACGGTGTCCGAGGACTGGTGGCGCAATACCAGTCTCCAGCTCGGGGCCGTGAGTTCGCCAAGCCCATACTCACTCGAAACTGAGCTCCCTGCGGGGGAAAGAAGAAGAAGGAGGAGAAGAAGAAGAAGAAAGAGAAGAAGGGGAAAATGAAATATACCCTAGCCACAATAGCGTCGGGACCGAAAAGAACAAGAGGTGACCAAGGGAGGTCAGGAAAGAGAAAGAAAGGAGCCCGGCACAAGCAAGTGGAAGCAATGCCAGACTCAGCTCGGGGCCTCGTGTTCGCCAAACACGCACTTACCAGACGTAAGCTCCCTGGGGGATTCCTTTTTATAATTATTCACATTCATCGTAAGTAATTTATGCGTTTACTTCTGGTTCAAACTGAAAGAATCATTGCTTCCATTGTGAAAGAATACGTCAGCTCATTGTGGATATTTGTATTTAACTGAAAATATGACAATTTTAGTAAAACGAAGACAATACGTTCATGTAATAAACTATCTTCAAGAAAGTAGAAGATAATTTTTGTACTTATTTCAGTTCTTAAGCATGAAACTAGGTCTATTATTCATACTTTTTATGAAGGAAGAAAACTATTTTCATTCGAAATGGGAATTGATTAACGGAATTATACTTTTATTATATCTTTAATGTGTGTAATTTTATGATTAAATTTTTTGCTTCTAGTTTGGTCTTCTAATCTTGGTGTACGGCGGATGCGTCATTACATGAGGAGAACCTTTTTTTACAGTTACACTAAATTTTCTGTATCTGTCATTATTTCCTCCATTACATTTGAAATCCTTTACACTTTCTTTATTGTATTCATCTAATATGTAATGTATCAGCCGCTCACTTAACTTGCTATATAGCTTTTTCAATTTCAATGCTTGTTTCAAAATCCCTGAATTGGTATTATTAAGCTTACAAAACACAGCTTACATTCATAGTACAGTTGTCAGTAATTTTGTTGATTTATATTTTAAGTTACAATGCAATTAATTATTATATGATTGTATTTTAAAATTTCATGTCAGAAAGAACAAGCAAGAAATCATACACTTGCGCTTAGAAATCATACACTTGCGCTTAGAAATCATACACTTGCGCTTAGAAATCATACACTTGCGCTTAGAAATCATACACTTGCGCTTAGAAATCATACACTTGCGCTTAGAAATCATACACTTGCGCTTAGAAATCATACACTTGCGCTTAGAAATCATACACTTGCGCTTAGAAATCATACACTTGCGCTTAGAAATCATACACTTGCGCTTAGAAATCATACACTTGCGCTTAGAAATCATACACTTGCGCTTAGAAAGCACATCTCTCAAATTAAAGGGCAACGCTCGTCCATTGTCTTTGAAGTTATTCATGACAAGTTCTGCTCTCTATAAAGCGTTCGTCTCTGTTTCCTTGTTTACTTTCCTTCTAGAACACACAAAAATATTTCTCTCTTTTTTATGGTAACGTTGGAGATATTTGCGGTTCTTCAGTGGATTAGGTCACTGTTCATGATGGAGAAAACTGTCAAAACGTGTGAATACGTAAGCACGCAATACAGAAAAAAAATTTCTAGTAGAAATCAAAGAAATACACGACAATATCCCAACCAGTTTTATTATGAAACTTATACAGTCTTTAATAGAGTGAACGAGTGAAGAAAAATGGAAACATTGTTTTAAATGCTAATTTGTAACAGAATTATATAAAAATTAAAAAGAAAATGACGTTTTAGATTTAAAAAAATGTTTTAGTAATGACTAGCCATATGTCGCATTTATCACTCATTGCATGATATCGTATCATAGTGAATGTTACATCTTATTTTGCACAAGCTGGGTATCCGCGGCAATTTTATGATTGCAAATATACTTTTTCAAATCGCCATTCTCTTAGATAGAACGTAATTCATTGACGTTTTGCTTAAGAGAGTTGGTGATTAATGTTCCTATATAAGTATTTTTATTCCTCCTGTTCACTGATTTCTTTGAAAAGATAACTCCTATGTTACAAAAACTTCGTTTGAAATCGTATCACGCTAAGATACTGAACTGATTTAAACAGAACTTTCACGGTATTACAACTTAGCGTGGGAAATAGGACCCATTCTAGCTTCGTTTTGAAGCGTCAGATTTTGTAAAACGAAACTAAATTACAAAATTGTGCAGTAAAAGTTTCATTTTAGTTTTAGCTTAGAAGAGTGTATTAATTTTAGAATTCAGCGTACTGCAATTTTAAGTGGAAATGAAATTCTCTTAATTTCGTGTGTTGCAGGTAAAATGTGAGGGTATATTCCTGAATGACGTAATTCCAGACGTTTAACGCGTGAAGGAGCTATGGATATACGTGACGAATATTCCCTTTTTCACCAAAATTTACTGAAAGTAAACATTTCTAATCAAATTGACTTCTTAATGTAATATTTTAAATTACCATATAGACTAATACTTTTATTTTCAAACAAGGACGTTTAAAATATTAGAATATAAATATGATAGTAGACAAGAATATTGTCAATATCTTTTTAATGTCTATAAAATATTTAAAGCAATTGTTAATGCTCTGTGCAAGATTTTATACTCGGCAAAACTAATTTCCATTTTTCTCTCGGTATTATAAAAAATAGTCCTAAAATTGAGTCAAGATTTCTTCATTTGGTAAAGAAGTGATAAATAATGTTTCAGCACATGTAGCAATGGGCAATCAAGGATCGGATTTCTTTAAAGTCCTTAATTATAATACCCCATTAAAGAGGATTAATTATTCATTGGATATTCAAAGCGGACAAAAAAGTTACTCTTTTCAAATTTGTATCAAATAACTGTCAAATGCTCGCCCATGTAAAAATTATTCCCGTAAATCTGGAAAAATATTACGGATTGTTATTAAACAGTTTTAATTTGATAAATTTCAAACTGTGAATTTCTTAATTTCTCATCTTTTTTGTTGTTATGTAATGAAATAGTTAATAAGCACTTTAAACTGTAATGATCAGTTAAATTTAGAATACTCGTCAATAATCCATTTATTTGATTGATTGGTTAAAGGACTTAAGCTTGAAGCGTTATACTTCGGATTCCCATTAATACAATGCCCTGAAACTTAAAGTTCATCTTTTCATCGTGAGAGTTTTTCCGCAAATCAAGGGAAACATTTGTTTCACGTGCAGTTCGTACATTTAATTTGAATTAAACATTAAAATATTCCATTACTAATAAAAAATATAAAGCGTCATATTTTTAGTGACCAAAAATTTGTAGGTGTAAATTCTTACGTTTCGTATTTAATATTTGTATTTTTGTGTCTCCTATTTTGATGTTCCCCGTGCATAATTTTTCATGTTCGATTACGTACTGCTATTAAAATGCATAGTTTCAAGATGCTGTGTTGATTTCACAAGAATTCTATTAACTAGTAGGTGAGAATATTTGGAATTAAAATGGTGAAAGCTCATTGTCGTGTTCAATGTGTAATTCATTGTTCTGATTTATCTCTTTTATATTTCTTTTACGTAAGCGAATATCTGTGAATTTGACTTGTTAAGTATATTTGATTCTTATAATCTATAAATAGGAGGAAAATCTGGAAATTTCAGACAAACTAGAACTAAAGTTTCGAAGAACTGCATAAGATGAATGAGAATGCAAACTTGAAAATGGAGATTGGGCTGCGATAACAATCCTACGGATCATGCAAATCCCACATCACACCTCTCCGTGAACCGTCCGACATGCAAATTCCGCATCAACGGAAACCGTGTACTTGTTAGTGAATTCAAATGCGATCATTGTCTGGATGCTGGGGGAGGAGGACACGAGGCAGTGGTCAGTGGCTGCGATGGGGGCGGGGGAGACCCGGAGGCTGGAGCTGCCTCACGGGGCGCTTACGCACCTGTAACTCCACGGCGGCGGTGGCGCCGGCAGAGAAGGAGGCCGAGTCCCGGCGGCTGACGCGACCGCACTGCGCTGCTCCGTCACCCCGAGGAATCAAGATCGATATCCGGAGTCGGTACTCGCTGGCACGACGTTGCGCCGCGTCTCCCCGCTCCCACCAGACAAGGGTTGCTGCGGGATGCTTTCTCAACGAGCTTCTCCGTGACGCTGTCACTGTGTTGGGATAGCTTCTTCCCTTATACAGCACCCACGTGGTCATTCTCGCCATGTAAATCACTTTTTTCTCTACCAAGATTTCTTCGCTTCTTTACGCTCCTCTGCATTAACTTATCCCCTTAACGAAATTTCCCGTGACAGCATATTCATGAGAGACTCTTAATTCAGCTTCTGAATGTTGAATATAGAGTACGTGTACTGTGATTTTCTAAACCAAGTGTATCTTCATTGAGTACTAAACACTCTTCTCTACAATATTCCGATAGTTAGAGGAAGATTTCCGTATCATGTTTTCACGCTGTTATTATGTGTCCTGATGTGGTGTATTCTGTATTGCATGGAACTACTTTGTCGCATTCACTTAGTTTTTCATCTATAGTGGCTGTTCTGATTTATTTTTTTCCCCTGTCAATGATATATTTCTGATGCAAGCGATAATTTATCGCCAGTATGTAGTTCTCTAATTCATGTTTTGTTTGTGGGGGTTTTCTAGTGAGTCATTCAAATTTAATAAATTATAAAATTATATTAAAGAAGGTATATAGTTATTTGACTTATTATTCCCTCTTATATCGTCCCTTTATCCGAACGAAGTAACTTTCCCGTCTTTATAGTTTTTTATGTAGTTCTGGTAGTATTCACGAAGTTTAAAAGGAAAATCTAATTTCGTTATCAATGAATCACGTCAGTAACTATTTTACAACATCTACTTATATCCCACGAAAAACAATTCACAAAAATATATCTAAAAATGAGAAAATGTCACTTATGACTAGCAGCGGTATGACGAAACACTTGTATGTACCATGAGTGAAGACCCATTTAAGGAAGAATTTCCCATAAACTGTTTTACTTCTTAGACAAGCATTGGAAGGATAGCAGGGAATGCCTAAAAGCGTGATTTGGAAGACAGCGTGTTACGAACATTGTCGTGCACGGGAGAAAAGGAAGAACAGATGCAACGAATGGCTTTCAATGGCCGCCGGATATAGTACCTTCATTGATAGCATCGCAGGAGCTCGTAACCAAGTTTCCGTAAACACGTTGAAAGCAGTAAAACTGCTAATGCCGCAACTCTTTCTGGTAGCACTCCACTCAAGTGCTTGTAGTCTTATCCATGATCAGTTACTTTTATGACCCATGTTTTCCCGTCGCATGTTGTGAGATCTTGAGTTTGAAACTAGTGGAAGTGGGTCGATCTGACAACTATTCGGAGTAGTTCTGACATTCTAGATAAATCCTAAAATTTCTCAAATCAGTATCATCTAGTCTCTCTTAAAATTTTGTGACAGAGTTCTTTAAAGTTATTGTTTACAACATGAACTACTTTCTTGACATCTATTAATTTTTAAAGTCAGTTTTTAAACAAGTCACATTTGTCAATACTTCAGATATTAATTTAAACTCCGCGTATTTCTCATGTAGGTACTTATTCAGGACCTCCTCGTAAGCACCTTTTCTTAAATATTTAATACTTATAATCCATACCTTTACAATCTCTAACAACTGCACTTTTCATTTCTTTTCCTCTTTCATCTTTTCGCTCTTTTGACACTGAGTCACTTGACAACACCTTGGGTTCTCTCTCAGAAAAAAAATATATCGAGAAAGCACTTTATTCACCATTGTGTTCTGTCACTTCCGGTTTCCCACGTCACTTTTTGTTGGCTTCGAAACATCACTCCGTCCTTCTACCACCTACTACCTGAAATAGATTTTACTTAACGTATTTTTGAAAAACATCAATTATCTCTTTTCTTCTGTCTCAGCGGCGTTCACTTCCTGCTGTATTGATGCACTCCTCAATTGTCCTGCTTGAATCCCAACAGTTCCCAATCACTCCCAACTAACTGCTTCGCTCCATCGCCCGACGCTAAGCTTGACCTGCTCCGGCGCACCGTGGCGTAGAGTCCGCCGCGTACAACCTGCCTTCGCTATTCTTCGCAACTGATTCGATTAACGATGGCGGCGTTCTCCCCCACCCGTAGCGACTCCACATAGAAGGCGACTTCATATCTGCGCAAACTTTGTATAACATCACCTTGAAGGAGCTTTTCACAACCTACGACATGTTTGCGTGTCAGTAGATGTAGCGATAGTAACGTGCATGGGCATTTTTCTTGTTCGTTGGTTACTGGACGACTGCCTGGCTGCCACGACTCAACGACAGACTTAATAAACATGATTTATACGTGTTCATATTGTATTGTTATAAAAATTAATTTTACTCAGGAGTTTCTATAAACTCTCATCTTCCTAAAAGTTTCTCAGTATATTAATTAATAAAAGTATTAAATGTGCAGTTGTAATTAATGATGCAGAAAAAATAAAGTTTCTTTAAGGGAAACTTCGAAAAACATTTTTTCTAAGGAAAGGGTTTCTACGTCTATGAACTCGGAAATATATTTTTTCGGCAATCTTAACTACAATTTACATATGAACAATAATAGATCGTGAATATATTTCTATTTGAAAATCACGGAAAAATTTAAAATTATTCAAAACAAACGTAAATGGTAATCAAATGATTTTGATCCGCATGAACGTTGTCTTCAGCGTTAAAAAATATTTAAAATATTTATACGGAGGAAACATGTATATTAATGGTGTAAAGTATATAAAAGATATGGAAAATATATTGAATGTTTTAATTACCTCACCCGACGGTAATTACGTCACACGACGAGTTAGAACGATGTTGATAGTAATAAATCTTCAATGTAAAAATAATTAAATTCAATTACTTACTAGAAAAAAGATAAATATTTAAATTTAACTGATTGAGGGTTCATACATTAATTAATAAATACTGTTACATTTTGTGGAAAGGGATAAACGCCATTGTTTTGTGAAAATAACAATTAAAAATTCGGGTAATATTTAAAGTCTTTAAGATAAATCATTCCATTTCATTAAAAATTCTCTGCCATTCTAGCGTAAAAATGACGTAATGTATAATGCAAAGAATATTTATGAATTTTCACTAACAAATTTTATGCTCTTTTCAGACAAAATGAGAATCAAACACATGGGAAAACATAGAAAAGATGTTTTAAAAAATGTGAGATGTTTCATAGTGTATGTTGAATAGGTTCGTTGTGTATGTAGTAGTGTTAGGATAAAAGAGCAGGTACATAATTTGGATTAATTAAAATTTTATTTTTAATTAAAATCTTAAGATAATCGTAAATAAATAATAGAATGAACACAATCCCGTAAACAATATTTAATTGTCTCTTTGAAATAAATAAAGAATTACACATGAAGTTACCTTTTACGATAAATAAAATCATCTAAATGTTAAATATTCTATCGCACAATATAAAGATTCTAATCATTTTTTCATCAGTTTCATTTATGGCGAGCAAGATTGCGTGTGTAACACACAATCTTGATGATTTCCATTCCCATTTGCGTGCAGCAGATAGCCGCTTCATTACGTGTCCACTTCGCGTTCTTGTGTAGCAAAATCCAAGCAAATGCGGACGTTGGGAGCCGTTTGAGTCAACCGCAAATTCAGCCTCCAGGGTGAGAGACCCACCCGAACTGCGAGAAGAGGAAATGGAGCGAGCGGAATAAAACGGACGAGGAAGAGGGTTCTGTTTAAAAATTTACCCTCTGCAAATTAAGTTTAAATATTTTAGGAAGCCATATTACGAAATGATCAATTATCCTCTCGATGCATCGAGAGATTGTTTCCCGTTTCTTCCCTAAGTAAAAACTATTCGTGACCGAATAGTATTGTAATCTCGTGATATGATGTCTGTGTTCACGCGAAATATTTTAACGCGAATACTTCTTCGTATAATTTTGGTTTTATAGAAACTTCTTGTTAATATTTTTGACACTTGTTGACTAAGTTGTTTGAGGCAAGTGTTATAATATCTAATCATTCACATTCTCGTGGTTTTTATTTTTCTAGATTTCCAGTCGATATTTAACGACATGAAGTACAAGTAAAATTAAATGTATTAAATGTTTTTTATTTATTGTTTGCAGAATTTGTAACCCCAAATTTAACTTGTTCAAGCTCCTATGGATATGATAGAAATAATACGTAATAATTCGGAAATATCATGGAAATGGAATTGTTCTTTTCAATTTTGTAACGATTCGATCGAAAATACTGCCAATACAGTGCATAGATATAAATTGACTTCTCATCAATAGATATGTATGCTATTTATCGTTGTATATCTATATTATTTCATTTTTGTTTTTGGACCATATATCAAGAAAATAAATTCATATGTACTGGATTGAATGTAAAAACAGAAGTGATCTTATCTACGCGTTAATATTATGGAATTAAATTATTAACGTTTACGATCTTTTGCCGACTAAAAAATATATTTCAATCACAACGTTCGTCACTGGTTTGCGAATTCAGGTGAAACATAAATTGTATAGTATACTAGTAATACCACACGAATAAAATTACGTAATATTACACAACATAAAAAATTAAAACAAAGAAACAAAAAACGGAAACTGAATCGAATAGTCAAAATATTGTTAACGAAATATTTGTATCTGCGTCACTGCGTAAGTTCAAACTCCTTTTTATGTAAATCACTTCCGACCCGTAGTGTTTATAATAATTGCTTTCCCTGTGCAATATCTACATATTTCACCAATCCATGAAATGGTCCTCGTCTAAGTAGTGATTAATTATAGCATTGACTTGTTTTCACATTCTTGTTTTCTTGTCACGTAATACAATTATGATAACGTAAAAGAATTTATTGATTTTAATGAAACTTAAAGTCGTCTTGTACTTTATCACGCCATGTTGTACTACTTTAAAATACCAGATAACAATTTCAAAACTACTTTCCTGCATGCTTGTATTGTATCTTATTATTCATGTAAGTTAAGTTGTATGTGTACGCAACCGTGGCACGGTTGTGTACATTAATTATTTAGCCCCAACCTGGCCCGAGTTTATCTCCGGTTTTCCTTCGGGTAGAGGCGGATTTTAAATAAAGAGTCATTTATCTCTTGCCTAGGGACGTATGTACTGAAGTAATAAATCTCGAATTCAGTGTTATTTTATAGTTACGATTTATCATCAATACTTTGCGAATATCTATAGTTTGATAATAATACAGTACGTACTTCTGAAATAAAATTTTGTGTTTTATTAAATACATATTTTTTGGGAGTGTCTTGAAATGTTAAATCGGAATTGATGGGATGGTCCCTTGCTTGCTTCCGGAGAGTAAATTAGTTTATTGTCTTCCACGTGGTCGTACGCAGTTTGTAACTGCTTTTTCTACAATAAAGTTTAAAGTTTAAATATACACGTAAATAGCACAATAATTTCGAAATTATCTACTTGCTTTCAAGAAGAAAAAGCGGCTTATAAAGTAAAGAGTACGATTTACTTTATACTTTTGTCACGTGAACTTTTCCTTAAAAAATCAAACCTCTTCTTTTTGATGTATTTTGTTCTCTCACTTAACGATTTCACTTCATAAATATCTCATTCTGTCACTCGTTGGCATTCGTCCATTTGAAAGGAAATCTCTTTCTGAATTCCTTTCTATCGTCTCGCAATGTGGCCGTTCTATTTTGTGAACTCACACAACGACTGCTCTCGTTCAGCTTTCGGCATTCAGTAGAATGACATTGTCTTATTCTTCGCTTTTATCTTTCGTTTCTTTCTTCAACGCTTGATATCCTTTTCACTACTCTCAAAGTAACATTCTTCTCCTCTTTCTCTATAACACTAAATATCCTGCTCTTTTCGCTGGCATCCTATCACCATTTGCTTTTATCACGAATAAAATAACTAGAGCGTAAAGTCCATGAAGAATAAAAATTTATAGACAATGTTGCTCTCTATAAGAACTTGTAATTTAGAGGTTTATGTTATTCACACAAACATCTTATCCTTGCACTTGTATTTTTGTAAATTGGTGGATCAATTGTTGTATTTATAATATTTTCTCTTATTATGACTAACAATTTCAGTGCATTGTTCTATATGAGAATTTCACTTTTACATTTATTTAATTTTTTATGCATTCTTAAAGAAAATTTGCGAATTTAGATAATTTATCTGGTTATTAAAATTACTTTGTTTTCACATAGTATTTATTTTTAGCGTATCAAGGACTTGAAGTTATTTAAATTTTCAATTTTAAGTACAAATTTGTTCGTATTTTTTAAATTTCTAATAACATAACTTTTTGAACACTCCAGAAATAAAATAAATAGCACCTTTTTGAGAATGGGTTACGAATATTTATTTCAGAGCAACACCCAAGTTGAGTTCTTGATATTTCGACGGTTAGTTACTGAGACACAACAATCGTATTGGATTCAGATTTCCACTTTCACAACATGATCAAAATGAATGATTCAGTAGCCAAAATATGTAATTAATAGTTGAAAAAATGTAAAAAATTATTATTAATTTGTATTCTCTAACTTAAACAATATAATATTAAGTCTTTTCTGTCATTTAAATTTATTGAATTTTCTTTAATTCAATTAATTGCATATACGTATCCGAAAGCTAAAAATCGAAGGTAATTGAAATGGGAAAAACGAATATGAGTCGTTCTTTTTTCTATTATATTGGTTAATCACTCACAGAAAGCTTGAAATGAAAAATTGTTTTATTAATTGTTTATGTGGTATTTGCAGAAAAATGTATGTTGTTCAGATAATGTCCGTTTTACTTTTCCGAGTGATTCTTCTAGTTTTGTCATCCCATTCGGTAAGATTTTAAATTTCTTCATTCAGAGTTGAGAAAAGTTTAGTGATAAATATTAATAATATTTAACTGAAATGTTATATTTTAATCTTGCCAACACTAAACACTTCATCTAATAAGTTATATGTTCGAAATATGTCGAACTGAACACGTAAATTGTTCTACTATTTTGCTCTTAAGTAACATATTTAGTCCTAAACAGTTACAAAAATAGGGTTTCTTTTTAAATTCATTCAAACTTGTAAAACTTTTCACAGCATGGTGCGCAAGTAAGTCATTACCCATGTGTTATGTTCCCGTCATTTATTCTAGTACATTCTTGTCGTTCTTTATTGATACCAAATACCGTGAGTTCGCGCCTCGCTCCAATTCGCAGGCCTAAGAGAACGCACCAGCGCAGAATGCAGAGAGCATCGTTCTCGCCAGCCACATTGTGAATCACTGGTCTCTTGCCAGGCTGCGGTTCCCTACCCCCCTCGGTGCTCGCAGATCCGGACCCTCGCTCGCAGCAGATAAGACTCCGTGCTGGAGAGGGGATACACAGCTAGAGGCAAAACATGCGCCCGAGTTCCAGCTCTCGCACGCCGCAGCGCGCAAATACTGCCGTGGCGGTGTCGTCGCGGCTTGGGCTGTGGCCACCATGTATTTACTCTTTCTACATTACTAATGGTGTCTTGATGCACTTGGCTGTTCAAATATTTAGCAACTATGTTAAAACACTCCTTGAAAGAAAAAAACGAAGAAATTATATACAATAGACAAAATTTGCCAAGAACCACAGACAGATTGGGGATGATGACATCAGATATATGTACCTGTTGAGAAGGAAGAGAAATTATTGAAAATATTTTGTGGATTTGCCATTTATATGGTCCAGAAAGAGCACAATTTCTAAAGCAATAAATGAATTTAAATACATTAACTCTATTAACGTCCATTATGTAATCAAAATAAATAATTTAAAACACGACCTTGTTATGGACGAATTCCATTCCATTTTGTGCTTTTCATAGCAAAACTTTTCGACTTTATATTTATGTTATCGTCGGGTGTAAAAT
>NNCF01130032.1:124983-136074 GCA_002313205.1 Laupala kohalensis | reverse complement strand
ATATATATATAATATTGCGTGAAGAACGCTCTTTTTGACAATGCCAATGCTACGATAATTGCTCTAAGTTGGCCTTCTGTTTATAGTTCCATTGCGTTGACGCTTATAAGATGGCGTATACATCGATTGATATTATAATTCATTTTGCAATTTTTTTCAATTAATTACCGTAACACAAGTCAAAATGGTTATCATGTGTGACCGATAAACTCTTTGCGATATTGTTCTTTGTACTTGGAACATTTTTGGGAAACCACAAGTGGCACATAGAACATTCTTCATATTTTAATTATTTGGTACCAACAACGATTTCAACAGAATAACTTAAATTATGATACAATTTAATTTATTTGATGAACCATTAGTTGAAACATCAAACAAGAATGTATTTTTAATAAATTTTCAATATTATCTACAGTGTTGCGGCAGTTTTCTGTGGATGCTATAAGTTTATATTAACTATAAAAAGGTGTTTTTATACAAAAGAATATTGCATTGTGTTATTTATTAAAAAAGTAACGTGTTTTATAGCGCGTTTTAGTTACCCGGTATCTCTAATATTTTTTTTTGTTTTATTCAACACGTTATATGGTGATTATTTATTTCATTCTTTTTATTTTATTATAATACCCTATCTATAGCTTCTTATCACAGATTTTGAAACGGTTCTAATAGGAATGTCGAAAGCAAGTGAGAAAGAATCGTGAACTTGTAAAATGAATGCTTGTTCTGTGCAGAACATGGAGGGCAAATTCCACGAAAAAAAAATTTTTCTCATGAATTTTCCTTCTCTACAAATGAGTTCTATGGACGCAATACTGGCGCCAGGAATACCACCTAAACGTAAGGTACAATTACACATTACTTTTGTCTTATTTGTGCATTATATGATCTTTTAAGTTTTTATCTTGTAGAGTTTGTTTTCTTCAACAAAGACAACAAGCCATTGGAAATGTATATTAGAATATTCCAATGTGTAACATTTCTACACCGTTTCCGGAATCTTTACGTTGCTACTTGGAAACCGTAGTGCTTGCAGCCAGAAATATAATATGTATCAACCTGTCGAGACAACAGACCACACGCCTTCGAGCTACACCACCCCTACGGGGTTTCCCCCGCCAGGACTTCTCTCGACGGCCGCAAGAGCGTGCGCGCGGACGGAGGCTGCTCGACCGACACAGACGACCAGGACGCTGCAGTGCAGATAGCGTTGACAGATGTTCTTGCCGACGCCACCGCCCGCTACACGAAGGCGTAACTCTCTTCCGCACCATTTGGATCGCTTCAGCACCATGATGCACCCCTCCCCATGTCACCAAAGCGTCTTCAACATACTCTTCTCCTTGTTTGTTTTGCGATCACTCTTTGTTTATTAGGGATGTGTAGTTGCTTGGATTTCTTTTTCGTTATATACTGTATCCATCAAGGTTCTGAATTTAGAGGTAAATAAAATGTTTATACTTCACTCCTGGATTATTTGTATAAGTTCATTCTGATTCTTACCTGTGATATTACACGATGTAACGTGGCTCAAGGCATCACCTATCATCTGACAATTTGGGAGAAATTCTACTCCAATTTATATCGAATAATAATACACCTACCGTTTTTGTGATTCACAGAAAATACTTAGAAAGTGGAGTTGAGAAGGGAAAATCATCTTCGATCAATTTTGTTACAGGTTGATAACCGTATCATATGCCTAATCAATACCTCGGGCCAAACATTATGAGTAGTATTTGTGTTAGAGTGTAAGTTTTCCGATTTCTCCACCATTTTCGAAACAAAAACATCCCCTTTTCCTTATAATTGGTTATTATATATTATTTTATTTATAATGTAAATAATTTAATGGAATAATTTGGTTTATTCATAAATAATTTAATTCATTAATTAAATACGACCCTCATGTTAATGATGCTTTACACGCACGTAATTGATTATTATATATTCCTCGCGAGTATTGTACCACGTTAAACACTATTGAGTGAGAAAATGAGAAATATTTTACAAATTCGATTTTTGAAACATATTAGAAGGTGTAGGAAGAAAATATGCAGTTTCGTAAAGTGTATTCGTAGAAGGACGGACTTCGATTTCTCAAAAATATTCTGATATACATACGGGCTTACTCAATAAATTCACGTACGAGAGTTATTTCACACAATTTGCATAGGAAAGAAGAAAAATATTAGTATTTTGTTTCCGAAAATGATATCTAATTCTGTAATAATTGACTTATTTCTCCTCTCGAGGGGGAAATCTTAAAATTTGCAAAAAGAATAACCTATGGCTATATTAAAATAAATGACATATTATTGATTTGATATTAAATAATATGTATATTCTTTTGGAATTATAGTTTTGCTTACTACTAAGATATTTTCGTGTGTGATGAACTTCCCATTTTGTTGAATATTTTGACTTATAAATAATGAAAAATATTTTAATAGGATTAGACAAAGCAGGTTGTCATTATTAAATAATAGTAGCATAGTATTAAGCTACGAATTTAGTAAGAAGATGGATCTTCTTTGTGTTTTAAAGTTCTAACGGATATAAACACTAATTTACTTCTTGTCTATTCAACTTTAACTTTATACTTTATTCTATCCATTTTATTATCAAAGAATAATGAAAGAATCTTGGATGTGCTCCCAGCAAGTTTCTAATTATACTTTGGAGCAAAAAGTTCATCGTAGAAATTAATCGTGATGAAACCGACAGTAAGCTTAACCCAAAAAAAGACAGAAATTCATTGAATGTTAGAAATGAGGAACACGTTATAAAAATAATAAGATTAATAATAATTTCTCGATAAAAATACAATTTAAAATAATTCAATTATTGACATACGAACTACCAGATCAAACTTTTTAAACGTCATGTACACTTGCTTATGAGGTTTGGCAGTTACCTTTCCTCCCAAATACAAATTCATAATGACTGAATCTTGTCTTCGCTTCATAATGCTCTGCAATTTCTTCACTGTTGTAATTCTAAGAACCAATGAAAGTTGATTGATTTTGAATATTTTGATGATTTGCTCGTTAGATATTGAAAGAATGAAATCGATCTCGCACTTACACACACACGACATTGAACTTCATCGCGGAAATTTGGTAATAGACTCTCCTACCAATTCGTAAAGGTTTGAATACTTACTGCTTATTTCGCGAGATTACAACTCTTTTCGTATACAGACGATCGGTGTTAGAAGAAGTTTCTCTAATTTCCGCTAAACCCCTCACTACAAATTAAAAGGATATTTGCATGACAAGAAACCTACAGTTAAGGAGTCTGAAAATGACCACGAGTAGGTTGATGAAGTGTCTTAGCTTCTTTACAAGACAATATAGTCGTCCTATACTGTGAGAAATTGAAAAGTAATCTTGAGAGATAAAACACTTTCATCGCATAAAGCCCGAAGGAAGATGAAAGTTTATGTAAATGCTGTAGCTTGAGAACTGTTTGTCGATCCCTCCGTCCGCTTGGAATAGCGTCACACGATCTCGCGAACGGCAGTAAGTCTCGAGACGCCTTTCTGAAGGAAGTCACGTCTTCTTTGCGCCGCGTCTCGCCTTCAGCTCGTCTTTCACGAGAGGACGTGAGGAAAGCGGGAACTGAGTGAGACGAAGACGTAGAAGAAGGCAGAAGAGTTGGAGGAGGAGGAGGAATCGTGTTTAATTACGACGGCCGAGTCCGAGCGCGAAGCGAAAACCCTCGAGCGAGGAATACCCTTCGGTTCTGCGAGTCACCAGGATTAGCTGAGTTTCTTCTGCCGATGACTGTAGAAAGGCGGGCAGTGTCTGCTCGAACGCACGAGGTCGGCTGCTGGAACATGTGCGAACGCTGTGTCTGGACGAGAAGTTTCTCTCTTTGATTGAGATTCTCGACTTCGTCCGACTGTGCCACTGCGTTATTTCTAATAGGTATTACTTTCTTACTGCGTTTTGTTCTCGTTCTTTTCTTTAATTCAGACTTCTTTACTTTGCTTAGCTATGGGTGAATTTTTTTACTGGACCTGCATCAAAATGTATTGGACGTTTTTTAAATTACTTTTTGAAATTTTCATTTGTTTGTCAGGTGTTATAAATTTCTATTTCGATTACTCTAATAGAAAAATGTCTCACATACTGTCGTAAAGTTGGTTTATATACTGATTTAATAGTCTTAAAAAGATAATTCCCATTCATGTTACTGCGACAAAGTATGTGTCCAGTAGTACAATTTCAACTATTTAATTTGTTTATTGAAAGTTTAGGAAGTGATGCGTTTTAAAAGAGGGGTTATCAATAAATACTTAAATGAAGAAGCAGAAAAATTAAATAAAAAGGTATAAAAATTTAATTCATTTTTCTTATAAATAATATTCTAACTTTGATTGTATTCAGTTTATTCAGTGAGTTAAGGCTTTTGAATATTTATATAGTTCCGTGAAGGCAAGCAAAAAGCTGTATTCCCAAGTAAGGATAAAAATTGCGCTTATTGTAGTCATTCCCGGCCATTACAACATATAGGTACCGCGACCATTTTAGATATGGCTCCAACAAGCTATCAACATCGAACAAAAAGTTCTGCATTAATATTTCCATCTGTACCTTTGACACATTTTTATAGTATATGTTGATATCCTCTTATCATGTTCCTTTTACATTATTCACCATCTTTCAGTATTATAATTTCCAACGAAGAAGTGCTAGGACTACGTCCGTCTAAAAGACAAAACCTTCTCTTATTTTTTTACAGTTTTGACTACTTTCTCGTGTAATTACTTGTCTCACTAATTTTCTGCTCCCTATTATTTCTCCTCGGTTTCATTCTATTACACTGTCCTCAACCATCTCTCTTGGCAGTCTCCCAAAAACCTCTTTCTGTAACCCACTCTTTCTCCCAATCTCTTTGTTTCATTGGTCATTTCTCTTCTGCTAGACGTGACTAAGGTCAGTGCTCCTTTGCACATTGCTGTTATAGGAAGTGCTAGGATGAATATAGTGTTCTGATGTGAAATGCTACCGTGAATATATATTTGGTAAACGAATTTTAAAAGGGTGAAATGAGCTGGAATGTATTTAGAAAGGTTTATCTGAAGAATAAACCAAAGTAATTCACAAAATATATCTCTACATTACATTTTATAAGGAGAACAATAATTTTTATTATTCTGAACGTTAAGTAAAAAATGTCTCAAATAAATCATAAATTATTATGATATATTTTGAGGTAAATTTTTGTCCTCTGGACAGTAAGTTTGTATAATAAACATGTATGATTCTGAATTTTCTTCGTTAAAATTATGTAAGAACTAACAGTACATCGTCTTACATGTTCACAAAGAGCTCTTCCAAAACGTGAAAACTGAGCTCGTAGACTTGAACAAGAAAGATCTGGTTTTGCACTGGGATATGAAGCTAAGCAATGCGTATCATTTATTCTTATTTCTTCATCGACCTGATAGTTTTATGGGTATGATCATGTCAATTTCGTGCAGAGATTTTGCGTGTCCTCTCTCCACGCTACGTACGAGTCTGAAAACAAGGAAACATACAGACCTGGGTTTGAANGTGCAGAGATTTTGCGTGTCCTCTCTCCACGCTACGTACGAGTCTGAAAATAAGGAAACATACAGACCTGGGTTTGAATGTAATATAACAAGGAGGTAGAGAATGAACAGAATAAAAGACTGCATGTAGAACGTTACATCATCTTGTGGAGTTGAGTGCAGTGAAGTTTGAGAGGGAGCTTCTTACTTGTGAGTCACGCGTTGTCGGAATGTTCTCAGTACGACTCAATCTTACCCTCCTACAACAGCTTCGTGCGTCAGCTACCTTAATGCAACCTGAATATTCAAGTAGGGATTCAAATCTCCTGCACTTCGTGACCCTTGAATTCCTATTAAATTAGTTTCTATTCTGTCAAAGTAGAACAAATAAAAATAAAAAATACAATAAATTAAATTTCATTATTTAATTTATGCACTTTATTTATTCTACTATTAAAGTTCATAAAACATTCAAGATAAATTATGTTCATTTTCTTCGTTGTTATCTTTATTACAATTAGTTACCTGACGAGTCAAACCGAGAGTTGAAACCTGTGTTCTGAAAAAGCACAAAATAAATCGTATTCGTCCATCAATAGGTCGTTAGTCTTAAATTGTTTATTTATGCGCTTTACATTAGAGAATGCAAAGTATTTTATATTAATTAAAAGTTCCAGGTAGTATATCTTACCTGATACCACTTTACAATGTTCTCGTGCAAAATAACTATAAGAATTCTATATGTACTCTGTACATATAAATTCTGTAGCCCCATCCTGGCCCGGGTTTTTCTCCGGTTTTGCTTCGGGTAGAGGCGGATTTATCATACAGGTTCTCTAGGCTTTGTCTAGGGGCGCGTCTATTGTAACAATAAATCGTGAATTTAGTGTTATTTCAATTTTTAAGCACTATACTCAGAATAATCTATAGTTCGATAATAACTTACATGTAATTTTTTGCTTAAAATTACAAACATATTGACATTCTATTAGTATTATAACTCGCAGCTAACTTTTTATCTTATCTAGGAATTTTTGCTGAATTTTTTGAATCCGCCTCTGCCTTAGGGCCCTTGATCGGAATTGATGGGATGGTCCCTTGCTTGCTTCCGGAGAGTAAATTAGTTTTTTTTTCCCTCCACGTGGTCATACGCAGTTTGTACTGTTTTTTGACAATAAATTTATTATTATTATTACTCTAAGGTTTTAAACGAATGTTAGTCGTGATTTTAGTGATCAGTAGGGGAGAAACTCTTTGAATTTCGTACATTTTTAAATATTTTCGTTTTCATGATATCAAATAATAAATAAAGTGCTTTGTTATTTCTAAATCACACACATTGTTATTTCACGATTATGCGAGCAAAGCATATGTAAAAAATAGAAATCATAAAATGTTTCTAGGTCCTAGGTTTTAACGCATTCTATTCAGGAGGATCTGCCCTGAAATTTTCGTGATTGCGTATTTGTATAAGTGTGGACGGTTTTACGACCCCGATACGGTTCTATTTTTCTCTCGAACATAATTTCCTACTTAGTTGTTAAATATTAAATTAATTATAGTAAAAGAAATAATAAAATGTATTACTCTCTCGCCAGTTTACCCTTAACGGGACAGATGTGGATGAATTGTCAAAGTAGAACACATACAACATTGTTAGAGCACATAGCATTTTTCTCCTGGCAGTTTTAATATTTGAGTGACACCGTAAATTTCTTTTCTTAATTTTACTTTGCTACCTTCATTCACATTTATTGATAAATTATGCAAACTGCCGAAGAGATTTAAGTTTTTATGAGGAATCGTGTTGCTGTGGCAAGATTAAGAAATATAATTAAAGGAGAATGGTTATGATTACGTTCTTCAATTTTTCACATCTAGTTTTATTCCATCCATTATGGAACTTTTCACGCTAACTTTTCAAAATAAGATTATAAATTGTATATACATTTAATTTTGGAGAAACCACCTCAACCGCTTTTTTTTCAGCACATAAGCAAAATAGTTTTGACGAGAGTAAAATGTTGGGCAAATTTATAATTAATAAAATTAATATAGTTATTATTTTATTTTTTATTTATACATTTATTTATTAATAAATGTACATTTATTTTTCTTGTACTTTTATTGAAGCCTATTTACGAATACTTTTGTAGCTTAGTTTGAAAATTATATAATAATACCTCATTGCCCCTTCCTAAAATAAACAGTCTTTGTAAAAACTCAAAGATATATGTAAATAAATATTTTATATGCCAGGAAATTAATTATTAATCTATAACAAAAGAAATATTCAGAACATCTTTTTATTCGGATGAAGTAAGAGAAACATAACATGAATCACTAAATTAATATTTAAAAACATAACGTGTGCTATCTCTAAAACATCGTCTGTTTATCAAGTTAAACCAGACACATTGTTGAAAACATTTTCCTTAGTTGTTTTGCATCATCTTTTATGAAAAGAACTCGCTGTACGTTTGCAGACGGTCGTAGACACCTTAATTTTCTCCATTGATCGAGCATTTATGAGATGGAGTGCTCGTATACGAACCCTCGAGTCATCAAAGCCACTGGAGGTTCTATAGAGTGATGTACTCTCACCTGCACCGCATTTACTAAGCGTATCGACGACAGTGAATGCGATTGGAGAGTCTGCTCTCAATGTAGAGCTATGCCCACACCAGGGATACTATCTCTCTCTAACTTCCTCTCGCACTGATATGCAAGGTCTAGAGGATTGTAGAGCTCGAGTCACACTCCCAAGGCTATATACAATGCACAGGACAACTTTTGCAACGAACTGTGCATATGTGAGACTATGTGGTAAGTACATGTGAGATTAGGAGAAAAGTAGACACAATTGAATGTAACTGACATCCTGTAAAAAAACCTTTACTTTTCTTTAGCAACATTAGTTTATTGACTTGAGTAATACGACAGATACAACTTTCCCCCATATACTAGTTTAAAGCAAGTTTCAATAGGTTCCATGAACAATTTAAACAGTATATCAGAACAGTTATGAATAGTATATGAGTATACACAATGGAGAATTACTTAATAGACGCGTCAGTGCTTTCATTTGTTAGGAATCGAGTAGTCAAGAAACACCTTTTTCTAGCAAATGAGTCAAGTAGAATATTTACTGGGTGTAGTTTTTAAATGCTGTAAAAATCTTACGAACACATCTTAGAATGTTCTGAAGTGCGATAATCCATTCGTGCGATTTGCTGCGTCCGGCTACGCAGAAAAGGAACGCAAGTTTTCTGGGACATTTGCGTATTAATATGATGATGATTAGAACTTTCTGGTGGCATTTCAGCAACATTTTTAACTTAAAATATTACTGTCTAGAGAATAAGATACATTACAAATTCATTGCTACCCGGTCACGTATTTTTTCTAATTATGTCACCAATTTTCCTCGAATCCTCGTGTATGACGAAAGGCTTGTGCTTCGTTTGCTTAGCACCATACAAATATTCTATTTCCAGCGTATTTGTGGGAATACTGAATTCCATAAATTAAGCTTTGAACTCAATCTTGTTGTTGATATCAATTGGGATTCATTTTGCAAATATTATGATTGAAATAATGATTGAGAATGTTACTAACTAAGCCAATCGCAAGTTGATAAAATTTTATTTCAACTTTCTCATATATCGTGTTAGGGAATTCGCACAAGTAAGTCTGACATTTTCCCTTCACCCTAGTGAATAAAGGATGACTAAATAAAGTGACTGGGCAATGTATGTCACAATGACATATATTATATTCTCCAAAAGAGAGAAACAGACTGACTCTGTCATTGAGTTAATATATTTCGTTTTTGGGGGGATTTAATTTGTATTTATTTTTATTATTTTTAGGTTAAAATATAATTTATAATAAATTATATGTTTTCATTTTACAAATATGTCGTGTCTCGTTTCATCCTTGTCTTCTAAAGCTTTTCATTCAATTTACCGATTGCAGTACGTTGTTTTGAAACTGCATTTTAATGCGAAGCTATCCACCGTATTAAACGAGAGTCTTTAGACTCTTTAGTAGTAGATGAATGTAATATCTTTCAACAATAGAAGCTCAGCGCTGATGTCACACATATTGGCGCTACCAAGAAAGGAATCCGTCATCCACATACGAGCTTTCGTAGCAGATTGTTTCACAACGCATTTGAATGTGTCCACGTATTACATTCCCGGTTGCGCATTCCGCTACTCGACAAAGAAAGCACGAGCTGTAGAGCGTGGCTCGCTTCCATATCTTCAAACGGGATGTGAATGTAGAAGCGGCGGTTGAGCGCCCGCATATCGCGTGCCATTGGTCGCTGCATTCAGAGGGACAGCGCGCAGCGCCACCGTGGACGCTTTCCGCACTCCTGAAGAGCTCTGGAGTGACACTTGAGGATCGCCCCCGATTGTCGCTCACGAGCGCATCTGGCCTCAACTGAAACAAATGGCAATTACCAGCATTCCGAATAGCGGTCAGTTGATGGCGACCACTCGCTCGTAGGAACATCTCACCATTCACGAAACTGTGTTCAATTACTCGTATTCTACCCGACGAAGTTATCGTAAAACTAGCAGATCTGAGCACACGACATTCGAGTGCCATTTTGTATGACTTTTATTTTGAATCTATAACTCATCTTCAATAAACATAATTTTTCAGCATTGATAAAAATCATTAATTAATTACATGTATTATGAAAGTGAAGAAAACCTTTTACCTCTTCTGACTTTTTCCTATTATATTTTATTATTCATTTGTTTTTCAATTTATTTTATTCAATTGACTTGTATCACTCCATTAAGTTCATTCGCCCCTACATACTCTTTGGATCTTCGTCCCACTAAGGTTCGAAGCGTAGATGTCTCCCTTACATCGACAACTGTGTGTCGTTATTTGCGATGAAATAGTGATTGCGCGCACCTTTTATTCAACTGGTAGAGGATGAACTACTTTTTATTACATTTAGAGTTCATTATGCGTCCTAAAATGTCTAGCAAAATAATGTGCTTGCCGTTGTGTTATAATAATTTCGACGCTTCCGTGGACACGCTGCTAGATATTACCTCACTTGTGGGCACTCACAGCTGACAGCTTCGACCCAGATTTTGAGTCATTTACAGTTGATACGGTAGTAGAATTATGAAATACCTACATTACAAATAATGATGGACCCAAATGCGATGACATATTTGCATTTCCTTTATTTTAACTCTCCCCCATTTTATCTCTTTTTTATTTCGTTTTATCTTAACGGACTGCGTGTATGATTCCATCCTTACTTATCTGCATATTATAATAATAATAAATTTATTGTCAAAAAACAGTACAAACTGCGTATGACCACGCGGAGGGAAAAAAACTAATTTACTCTCCGGAATAAAGCAAGGGACCATCCCATCAATTCCGATCAAGGGCCCTAAGGCAGAGGCGGATTCAAAAAATTCAGCAAAAATTCCTAGATAAGATAAAAAGTTAGCTGCGAGTTATAATACTAATAGAATGTCAATATGTTTGTAATTTTAAGCAAAAAA
>NNCF01130032.1:94263-106045 GCA_002313205.1 Laupala kohalensis | reverse complement strand
AGAAACATTTTCTTCGCGGTTTTCAGAAGTTGACGTGTAATTTTTAACAATATTCCACATGGCTTTCATCCGGTTGTTCGATTTTAGTATACGCTTGTCGTTTTCCATTACTTTAGTTGCATAGACTACTTTTCGGAGAATAGTCTTATATTTACGAAAATAATTATGGAATTCGGGTGGTTGGTTATAGCGTTTTGAAAGATAATATAAACGGCGTTTGTTTTTTGAAGAAATTCTTATCACTTGGGTGATCCATTTATTGTATTTCTTTGTGTTAATTAACTTGCGTTTTATGGGAAAACTAGAGTTGTAATGTTTTAGGAATGTTGAGATAAATACATTGAATTTGTCGTCGGTGTTTTGGCAATTGTAAACATCTTTCCATGTTTCTTCACGCAAATAATTTACGAATATGGATTTATTTATGTCATTAAACTCTCTTGTAAATTTGTAAAGGATTTTAAGCGGTTTTAGTGTATTATTAATAGTCAATACTTGAGCAAGGTGATCACTGTATCCGGCGATAAACACTTCAGAGAGATACGAGATTCCATTGTTGACTATAATTTGATCTTGCAATGTTTGAGATGTGCCGGAGAGGCGAGTGGGGTCATTTATCGTAGTAATAAGGTTGAAGGAGTCGATAAGATTCTTTAATCGATTGACTGGTGAATGTGCAGAGTCGGATGTACTCAGGAAATCAATGTTGAAATTGCCACATATAACGATAGATTTAGTANAATCACCACATATAACGATAGATTTAGTAGATTTATGTGCGATATGTTCTAAAACATTTTCGAAGTTCCGAAAAAATGTGTCAAGATCTGATTGAGGAGGTCTATAAATACACAAAACAACAATACCGGTGTCGGTCAGATTAACTGCAGAAAATTCGAACACACTATCTACGCAGAAGTTCTCGTATCCTGTCAGTGGAGGACATAAAATATCATTACGAACGTAGATACACGTACCTCCGTGGGGATTTTTGCCTTTAAAATTTTGCCGACAGTAAGAACTTGCTAAATAATAATTAGAAATAGCAGTATCGTTGATGTTGTTAGTTGAAAGCCAATGCTCTGTGAGGCATAGCAAATCGAATCGATTTTCGTGTACCAGAATTTCAATGTCTGTCAATTTGTTTGAAAGGGATTGGACATTATGATGAAATATAATTATTTTATTTTCGCAAAGAGTTTGTGACTCACGAGAAATGGAATCGACGTTAGATTGTGGAGAGGAATTTGAAATTGGTACAGCTTCTAGTTCCGGATGAAGCTCGCACACAGCACCTGAACGCGATTGTCACCTTCGAGTACCACATCGTACTCCTGAGCGCAAGTTGTAACGGTGTATGGGGGCGACAGGAGGAATAGATGTTGACGTGGGAGATGAGGAAGCAGTAGGTGAAAGAACGGGGACAGGAGAAGAAATGGGTGTGGAGATAGGAAGAGGAAATGGTGATGAGGTAGGAGCAGAGGGAGGTGGAGGAGATGAGGTAGAAGTAGAGGGAGGTGGAGGAGGAGATGAGGTACGTGCAGGAGGAGGTAATGGAGGAGGTGGATGATGTGAGGTCAGATGTGAAGCTAGGAGAGAACCGAAGTGCTGTTTCCCAGACGGTTTCAGGTGTAAACCGTGCTGGGTAAAGTCCTTGGCAGTCAGGTGTGGTTGCAAATCAAAAAATGTGATTTTTGTGTCTGCCAGGTGATGTTTTAGGGAGATGTTTGCCAGGTTAATTTCGTGGTTTATTTGTGGAACGTTGAAGCGTGGAGGCAGGCTAGAGAGCACTATGTTTGTGTGCAGGGAGGCCATTTTTAGTTTCTGTAGATGTTCAGACGCGTTAAAATGTCCACCCAAGTTGATATCGTTCTGCCCACCTATGATGATTACTGTGTCCCGCTCAGTGAGTTTTTTAGTGTAAGTGTCCAGTTCTCGAATAACTTCAGCCAAACGAGCGTTTGGCTTAAAGAAACCGGAGACTGAGAACTGGCTAGGAAGCAATCCACGCAATACGGAGGACATCTGACGACCGTGCGAATCAGCTAGTATGAGCACGTTTGATTTCTGCGTGGAAGTGTTGGTTTCATCTCTGGATAGCACTACTTTACGTGATTTTGGGCGGCTGTGCTTACCAGTGCGTGGTGTGTGAACAGGTCTGGGTACTGGACGGGAGGGAATGAAACGAGTAGTTAAGGGAGGAAACAGGGACATGTCATCTAACACACTAAACCTATTGTGAGTGAAGAGTTGGGGTGGTGCATGTGTCGTTGGTGTAACCGGGTGGTAGCAGTTGGAAGGACGTCGAGAATTTCCAACTGTAGTCCATCCGCCGATCGTTTTCTTATTGACCTCTTCCAGAGCACTGATTCGTGTGTCAATATACTGTACCATGTCATTGTACGCCTTCTGAAGATCATCTTTGAATGACTTGAGGAATGCGATAGTGTCCATAGTAACAGTTTAGTTGGGCAATGTATGCCCCAAGCACGTTCGATCTATTGTGCTTTCTTAGAGTGAAATTATGATTAGGTAATGCTGTGGTGCAATGAAAGGTTGGGGAAGCGCGAGTACCCTAAAATAACCTACGGCGAAACCCGATGAAGTAGAAGCCGAGTACTCTGGACACTACGCCACCGGTCACTCACTACGTAATCGATGCGGCGCAATTCAACAAAAAATAACATAAACATAATTTTTATCTGTGATATCTAGATTATATTTTTAATACGTTATTGTCACGGGTATTTATGTCATACAAGAGACAGTATCTAGTGCCACAGGGGACTCGATCTAAAAAGGTTGGAAACTTGATATTGATGCGGTAAAGAGTCCAATAAGCGATGTCATTTGCGAGTTGTTACAGACGCGCATTGTACGTCCTCAGATTTGCTTTTGATGCGTTTAAAGTTAATGCATCCGTTATCATGACGCGTTGAATTCTCCTCTACTCGTGGGCTATGTAAATGTCAAGACTAGATATTCATCTTGATGGGGATTATTCTGGATACATAATTTCCTGTACACCATGAGCACAAAGCGCTGCAAAACCAGAACATGCCACATTATCGCCTGATACCCTCGTGTTTCATTGTTTCCCTTAGGGCGTTTTGGGGGTGGACTGACCCTCTGCGCAAATGCTCGGTGAGCCCTGGCGTCAATAGCAGTCGATCACTTTTAAGAAATATATTTAATAGAATTAATACAATAAATTTCCCTAGATATCTGCTTTATTTTTTAATTTATTTTTGTTATTAAGCGAAACAAAAAAATATTTTGAGATTTAAAAAATATCTATTCATTTCAAAATACCTCTTGTAATTACAATCATATGTGATAATAAACGTAAAACGATAAGGTTATGACATCTGTTATAAATGCCATATAATTTAAATCTAGTCCTCCAAATATCGATTTCACCGGCTTTCTCATAGACACAACGAACATAAACGTGCATCAACCTCGACAGAATGGTTCCATTTTCCATTAATTTATTGACTTACAAGTATTTCAATTTCTCTGCAGCAATAATCGAATGAATGCATAATTTTATAAAAATTCAAACTTTTATTACATATACATTAATAAAACTACATACTTTTAGGTTTGTTTGGACGAGATAAAACAGGGTTACAAAATAAAATATATACTTCACGTAAAAATACATAAATCCATTTATCAAGAAAGATGTTCTATATGACACGCTCAGTGGGAAACAGCGTGAGAAAATGTGAACTAAAACTTTCATTTTTCTTCATTAATGACACGAGAAAGGCGTGGATTAGGAGACGACACTGATATTCTAGTCGAAATTGGTTCTGATATTTAGACGCCCGAGTGACATTTTCATTAAAAGACACGAATTATATTTGTTTTTAAGACTTATTATGGATATTCAGCCTGTAAGTTAAGCGAACCGGTGAACTTTGAATTCATACGTATCCTATGATCTTTACGTGTCGAAGTTATTTTTTTCTGGTTTTCACTCCAGTAGCAAAGAAACTGTCTGAGAGTGAATCGATTAAGTAATGTGCGCCCAAAACAAGCTTGGGAGAGAATGCTGCTATCACAATTGTAAAAACAACACAGGATTGTTGTTACCGATAACGTTTTTGAGGCTATTCCCACTCTTACCAGAATCCACGTTAGAAGGCTAGTTTTGGCGGAAAAGAGTATGTTTAATTGCGGAAAATAAAACAAAACTTATGAGTCAAACATAACAAATAGTTTTCGATTTGGACTACGGTATAAAGAAGGTAAGAATGTTTCTACGCAGTGGACAAATGTTCAGATTACAAATGTTGGTGAAGTTAAAAAGAAAAGAAAAGAAACCGCTCGAAATAGAGGTTGATCGTAAAATCAGTTTCTTTCTTAATGTTGCCATTAATTAGTTACGAGGACAAGTCAATATATAACTCGCAAACGTCAGTTTTCCCTTACACCGTTTTAAATTACGAGCGCATATTTTGCCAGCAGATGGCAGCATATATATGCTTGCGTATTATATATGGTAGACACGCAGTCAGAGGCAGCACGTGCACCATGGCGGTTGTGTTTGATTCTTATAGCCTATATCCACTTTTACGACTAATTATTGACTTGCCTACATAAATGGCTTAATGAATAAAAATTGACGAAGAAACTTATTCTGCCACTTCAGTTTTATTTATTTGGGGTGGAGTGAGAGAGTAACGTTTTCCCAGAAAGAAAGCAGCACCGGATAGACAACATGTGAGGAAGTAGAGAATGTGAGGAACAAACTATTAAAGGAAACCAAACCCGTTGATGAACTTAATTTGAGTCCTTCCCCACAATTACGTTTATTGTAGTTGCTCATTCATCTGCCAAGCAATGCTTCACATTCTGGAGAAGCGCCGGAGTATTCGAGCGGAGCGGCGAAGGAGGTCAGTGGGACGAGTCGGGAGGCTGCAGTGGCGTCTCTGTAGTCGGCGACGGGGGCTCCCGCTTATCAGTACGTAATTGGTGTTGCGCTCACCGGAGCGCAGATAATTAATCAGCGGGGGCTAACGAGCCACCCCCGTCTCTTCGTCCGTCCGTCCGCCCCATCCGTTGCCGCACCGCTGGCGGCGAGCTCTGGAATGTCCTTAGGGCGCTGCTCCGTCGTCGCCTGGACCTCGCTTTGAAGGACGAGCCTTGCATCCCATCGCCGATAGCTATTGATTGACTGCATCACGTATCCTTTTGACTGTTGACATAATAGGAAACATTTATTTATAACATGGCTATTATGTTGATGAATTGGTCAAAAGAAGAAAAGAAGAGAATAAAGTCTATTCATCATCAGGACTAAAATTGAATCAGTTGCTACAAATATTGCGTATAACAACTCATGCCTTGTTACAAAATTTCTACACCTTCTATGTATGTATGAGTATCAATGCATGGTTGTATCAATATATGTGGTGATGTACAAACATTGTAATCAGGTATGCATTATTGTACTAGTTTTTGTAATATTTATAGAAACTATTACGATTTTTTGGTAGAGACTGTTATAGATTGTAGATAAATTTTCATTTTTGAGGTATTTTAGCCCTCAGGATGGATAGAATATATCCGAACCGTAGGCGTGTTATGTAGTGTTTTTTTTTCTTTTGACCTATGTCTCAAGGTAATACTCCTGTTAATCCAGTGGTCAATAATTATATAAAGTTAAGAAATTGATTTATGACACGTAACAGGATCGAATCAAAATATACTTAATTACTGTCGGTCAGGGAAAGATGGCGACGAACCGGGAATCAAACCCAGAACTACTGCTTTGATCACAGGGATGTTAACTATATACACAAATAATTCACCATTTCCACCCAGGCATAACTCCAAAATATATTTGGTTCCAGCATGTTCAGTCAAATCTTCAATTATCACTTTCCTTATCTTTATGAGAAAAATGACATTACTATTTCTTTCTTCAAACGTTGTAGTTAAATTTGTATTTGATCAAACGAAAAAAAAACAGACAAGTGAAAAATATAGATATGAAGTGGACCACAACTACAAAGGGAAAAAACAAATTATTCTATAATGTATTGACTTTATTTGAAATTTTATTTATGTACATTACAGAAATAAGGGACATAAAAACAATGAAATATTTAAGACAAACATTGTATAGTCTTCTCCATGATACTTCCAACTGTGCTTTCTGGGTTTTTAGTATTGTATGAGATGAAATGAGAAAGCAAAATAAACAACATTATTGTTATGTGTATTTATCTCTCTTTTCATTTTTACATAATTACCGGGATTTTTCCAGTTTATGATGGGGTTCTAGAATATTAAATTACCTTTTTGATACTGATGAACGAATAATAATACCTGTGTTCTCGTTAACGTTACCAGTCTTCTTGGAGGACCTCATTTGCAGCCCTTCAGAGGGTTGTGGTGTCGTCATCCGCTTTAGTTCGCTAAGAAAATACAGACTCTAAGGAATTAATACAGCTGATAATTTACGAATTGGAAGAAGAGAGTATGCTACGTTTGACTCCTTCAAAATACTTCGAGCTATTTATATTCTAGCAAAAGTCAAAGTACAGAGTACAGGCAAACAAAGTTACTGTAGTTTCTCAAACTTTCGTTATCCATTCAGATTTACTGAATATCGTTTTCTAAAATGTTATTTTATAAGAGTGAATGATATAGAGGTAGAATAATCTTTAAATATGAGTTATCTAGTGCCAATTTATCCTTTTCATTAGTGATGAATGAAAACTAAAAAATAAAGTAGTTAAACACTGTGTTAACAAACGGAACGGAGACAAAACAAAGCTCAAAATATGTGTAAGTTAAATTCGAAGATAATATGTCTTCTTACTGACTAAAGTAATGTGGTCCTAACATATAGTTGTCGTGCACTTTACGTACAACTAAATATGTTATTTTATATTACCAGCACCTATTTCGTATTAAAGCCAATTCTATTACGCCTACATTATTTATGTCATACATACTTTGATTAATGCGAACATTTGACGAAACTTTCGCTCGCTGTTTGCTAATTTCTTCAAGACTCGACTAAAAGAGTAGGAATCTTCCAATTAAATGTCTTGATGCATTAAACCCTTTCCTTCTCATGAAAGATATTGTGAGGTTTCATTGAACATACCCTACATTGAAGATAACGTATAAATCAAAATTCAGATAAACGTTTGTTTTTGTCGGATAATATAAAGAAATAAAATTATTTACTGAGTTTTTTCCTTCACGTTGATATAAACACACAGTAAAGTTGTTTTTCAGAGTATGACTATTAAATGTGAACGTAATTTTTTGATACTTTTAAATATTAGTTTATAAAAATCTTAATTCAATATAAAAAATGTAATTTCTAAACTTTGACATTTTCGATATTTCGGTAATAACAGCACAATGAAAACTTCTTAATTTTAGTCTATTTAGCACTTTATTCAGTGCGAATACAGTTTAAGTACACGCCCTCTTTCAACTGAAGCGAAGTCCCTTAACTCTTTCCGCCCTCTCCATCTCTCAAAGACCAACAAGGAAGATAAGCTAATATTTGGGGATGAACAGGTCTTTCAGAAGTTCTTTCCAGTTGTATCCAGTATTCCGGCTTTTAAGTATACATTTACAATTCTGCTATGTAACCTGCCGAAATGACAAACCACTTCTAACTAATTGTATACTCATGATTTTCATTACTTGCCGCTCGAAAAGTGAACTTGTATCTATAGTCGTTATATTTTCTTGCTAAAGAATCTAATAACGTGTTCAATATTTTTCCGCCAATATGGAAAATTCAGACATTGTGAACAATGCCAGAAACAATTAGATGAAGTAGAAAATATTCATTACATTTCCCAATTTGCTTAGGCATTGGGTACATTACCTAGACATTGTAAACATTGACAGGCAGAGCTATTAATATAGAATATTAAAGTTCTGAAAACCATTATCATTATTTCTTTAATTTAGTCTTGTTTTGGTATTTTCAGTATTTAATACTGCCATTTTATTGGTAAACAATGTTGAAATATTACCTATTAAAGCAATAGATAAAACACAAAATACAACGAATAATTGTCTTTAAAAAGTGACATTACTATACAACCTAATGGAAATGTTTGATACAGTTTTAATTATGACGAAAATTTGACTTTACAATTTGCCGCTACAAACCCGTTTTGAATATACAGTTATGTAAAGTTTAAACAAAGCATCACAAAACACTTCTAAAAAAAGCTCTTCTATTAAGATAGAGAAGTAGTTTTACTTAACTATCGCAGCGCTGTTACACAAATGTTTGCTAGCAAACTAAGTTTTTATATAGCTCTTCAATTCTTAAACAATCAGGAGGACAAAACACAACGTACACCATCGCATTCTTAGCCCCCCAAAGAGCGTTTTTAAAGGTTCCATATCCTCGACTTTCAGAGACATGGTTCTATCTTGTGTGTTTCCTTTCTATTTAAGTCTATGCGATACGCTCCCCCCAGTGGTTCAATGGAGTACTATGGTTTATACAGAAGGGGAGTACCCTGTACTCCGAGGTTGCTGAGTAAGCGATTTGACAATTCCTCATGATCCATTCTGTCCTGAGCTCACATAAACTATGGTAGTAGTACGTTAGTGACATAGCATTTTTAGACACCCCAAGTCATTCATATCTCATCTCATACAAATATCTTAACATTGGGTGCAAGAAAAATTCATCTACCATCGTAGGACGTCCACCATATTGAGATTAAAATGAATTCACGTAGCTTATTCTGGAAATCAATCCTTTTTACATGATACTCATATCAAGGAACATCAATGTCACTTACTCTGCATTTGTTTTTTGTTTTGTTTTTTACGAAACTGAACTATAAATTATTTTGCAATAATTTTGTACAATTAGGCAACGCCAAATAAAAATTTGTATCCCTTATAGAAAAAGAATATGGAGCCAACAATTATTATTAATTCGAATTTGTAATTAACAATGTATAACAATAATAATTATTAACAATTTTAATTTTGAATTAATAAATAGTTAACAATAATAATTATTTACAGTTCAGAGAGTCGTCGTCGCCAGACCTCATATTAACGACGGCGAGAAACAGGAAACATTATCTCATCGAGGAAACATTGTGAAAATTTATACGGATTGATTTTTTCACGAAATCTATTAAACAAATTTTTGTCATCAGCGAACCTCTTTCGCAATTTTTTCAAACTAAAGAAATCAGATCTACAAATTTTGTATCATTTTGCACGCCAAAAATTATTTCGTTACTTCCTTAAGTTACTAATTCCTATGAGGGATTCATAGATTCTTCTTAGAGATAAAAATCATACAAAATTCTTAAAATATACTTGTACTACATTTCTTTATTTTTTTGTTAAAAATGGAATGGTTATTAATTTTATATATTCTTTATTTATAATATTCTTCAAAAAATAATCACTACAAAATTCTATCATATTTCCTCGATCATGTGGTGTCGTTACATTTTCTCGGTCATGAAGCGGGAACCAGAGTCATTAATCCCCATAGTTAAAATCAAATAGATAATAACTTTTTACTATGAGTATGTATATGTACAGATGTATGTATACAAAAAAGAAGACATATATAATAGATGTCACACCAACACATTCTAATATTACGTAAAGAACGAAAAATTATGTGATAACTTATGTTCTCGCTTATTTACTACAAAAAAATCATTGCAAAAATAGCACTCAATGTAATTTTAAAAACTACGTTGAATATTTTTTATTGCTGGGGATTATTATTTGTTCTCTTAAAATTTAAAATATTTTTAACCAATAGGTTAAATGGTTGTTAAAATCTATATTAGGGAGAAACCCATTTGGAATATGTGCAGAATCAAATATTAACATTATTAATGTTAGGATTGCGTCAGTAATTCGTTGTTTAACTTATTGACATCTCATTACACTTAGCTTTTATGAATAGGTTTCGAATTTTTTGGTGGAAAGCATTTTTTAAATGACTTCGAATATTCTCTGTTAGAAATTCCAATTAGCGTTCACTTCTACTTCCTCTCATAGTTTGCTTTCCATGCATTGTTCTCGAAATTATTGGAACTTTAGAAAAATTATCGTCTCGCTAATTATCTATAGTTAGGTGTATATTTTCTTTCTGCAGACGCCGCTGATAGTAGAGAACATTGTGATCTTCCTCATTGAGATATTGAAGAATGATATTTCGAATATCTCTTTGGAACCTGATTCCCCAAACTTTGTAATTTTGTATTTAATTTATCGTATGTAATCAATGCACTTGGGAATCTTTACAATATTTTTTGATAATATTCGTAATGTTTTTTTCCAGCCCACGAAGGGAAACCCATAAATAAACATTGTTTAAATAAACGAATTCAAAAATATAAGTGATAAAAATACACGTTGTGTAGTCTTTTCATTCCGTTTATTAATAGAGATTATGTCCTCTGTTGACAGAGTACTTGACTTAAATGAATTTCTGTGAATTAATGAATTATTATTCAAACTTCAAATGATAAATTTGATCATTGTTTAGTCATCCTTGTATTTCTTTCAGTTACTTTCGTGGAGAGCAGTATTAATTTTAATCACCTACTCCAGTAATTCTCCCTCGATAAGTATTCTACCGTTATTACGAAGCATATAAAATGAAATCCGTGCTTCCGCCTTTGTGCAAACGACTGAGAAAAACTGTAAGGAGTTATTTCGAGCGGCCTCTCAGCTGCGCCCATATTTCACCCAAGTAACCGCACCATATAAAAAAAGCAGCAGCAGCAGGATGAGGCAGCGAACGCTCTGCAGTGCTTGGCGACGCTTGCGGAGGTTAGGGCTTTTGGGTCGCTATTCAGACGCACTCCCTTCCGAGCTTTTCCATACCCTCCCTTCGTTCAACGTCCTTCCTTGTAGGTGGCCGCTTGTTGCGGCGTCTTTCCGAGCAGCTGCAGGATCTCTCGCTAGGGTGTAGCCCAAACTAAGATAAGAATAAAGTGTTTTCGCTATGTGTTATAATACCCACGGAATATCAATAAATTTGCATTAAACACAATAGCTAAAAATATATATCACAAATTCGTATTATCATCAAATATTTAAATTATTCATAAAATATGTTTTATAAATAGTAACTATTAAAATAACTCTAAATTCGAGATTAATTGTTAAAATAATATTAGTGAGCAAGAGCCTAGATAGCCTTGATATAAAATCAAGCTCTTCCTGGAGGAAAACAGGATAAAATCCGGGCCAGAATGGTATAAATTATTAAACTATTATTTTCAGTGGGTTTCTTTGTCTCTCGGATACGATGGACAAAACCAGTCTGCGGCAGAGGTACCCTCCTTTTCTTGTTCTTGAGGTACTCTCCTTTTCTTGTTCTTGAGGTACCCTCCTTTTCTTGTTCTTGAGGTACTCTCCCTTTCTTGTTCTTGAGGTACTCTCCTTTTCTTGTTCTTGAGGTACCCTCCTTTTCTTGTTCTTGAGGTACCCTCCTTTTCTTGTTCTTGAGGTACTCTCCTTTTCTTGTTCTTGAGGTACTCTCCTTTTCTTGTTCTTAAGGTACCCTCCTTTTCTTGTTCTTGAGGTACCCTCCTTTTCTTGTTCTTGAGGTACCCTCCTTTTCTTGTTCTTGAGGTACCCTCCTTTTCCTGTTCTTGAGGTACCCTTCTTTTTTTGTTCTTGAGGTACCCTTCTTTTTTTGTTCTTGAGGTACCCTCCTTTTCTTGTTCTTGAGGTACCCTCCTTTTCTTGTTCTTGAGGTACCCTCCTTTTCTTGTTCTTGAGGTAC
>NNCF01130032.1:62228-94142 GCA_002313205.1 Laupala kohalensis | reverse complement strand
CTCCTCTTCTTGTTCTTGAGGTACCCTCCTTTTCTTGTTCTTGAGGTACCCTCCTTTTCTTGTTCTTGAGGTACCCTCCTTTTCTTGTTCTTCCTCTTGTTTCCTCATCTCTTAATTTCACTTCGCAAACACTTAGTATCTTGGAAACCCCATGACGTAACCGTATGGAAGGCAACTCTCGCATCATGCACTCCATTTTTATTCAAAGCCGTGATCGATAAATAAATAATATTAGGGTAAATTCAAATAATCAATTATCATGGAAAAACACTTTTCATCCATCATATCTCAAAAAGAGTAAAATGTTATTCTGAGGTAATTTATTATATTAAGTATTAATACAAATAACATGTTAAACATTATTTCTGTCTTCACAATTCAAAAATAATTGACTATTTATACGGTTCTTAATTTATTACCGATTACAACACACATATCACATCTTTTTTCACTCTTTCAGAAGATTTTTCTGGAAATGTAGATGGAGAAGCACACATTGAGTTCCTGATGGATGGATTCTGTTCATCTGAGTAAATAGAGTCATTCCATAGAAAAATCTAGTCGAGGCCGACCGGAGATTGAACCAGCGTTCAATGCATCTGCCGTAGTGCAGGATAAAAAGCAGCAGCCGCCACCGCAGGGTTTATAGGGTTTTGGATATGCCTTTCTGGCTTCACCTACCCTTCCTCCCACGGGTTGCTTCAAAACCTCTTGGACCACCACACAACCGGAAAGCACCGCTACTCCAGTGGATGGTAGAAATATCATTTTTGCCTAAAGACTTTCCGATATTAATTAAGCGTTGGCAATAGGGAATAATAACGAGTTGTTGAAGATGATTCGAAAGGGAATACATAATAATAATAATAATTATTATTATTATTATTATAGAATTATTATAGAACGTGGTGAGGCTGAAGCCATCAGGCCTGCTCTTCTACCTGATCAACAGTTATGACTACGTTAATATTTATTACTATACGTACAACATACATATACAATAATATAAAATAATATCATACATTCATTCAACATAAGACAAATATTATGAATTACTATAACAGTAATTGTAGAATAAATTCTACTTTACTCTGGGATAGCAATCTAAGGATCATTCCGGAATGTACCTGTACTTGTATAAGTTTGAAGCCATTAAAAATTACAAAATGTTTTTTTATCTCATGAAAGAAAATTAGATAATAAAATTATAGACCTGACACGTAATGTGAATCGTTTCTAAACGCGGATTCTAAATGAATATTAATGCATGCGGCCTTCCAGTGAGCGCAGACCGAAATTGGTCGTGATTTTTTAGTGCTGAAACCAATTAACTTTTAGTGTATTGTGTCATATGCATTGCAATACCTGGGGAAAAGTGTGCCTTCGCCGCTAATATTTTGATAGGGCACACTAACAGTATGTTTCAGGATAAAAAATTCGCGACCACTTTTGACGTGCGCTCGTTCAAATGTTTTTCGTTTTAAAGTAGATTTGATTCCCAAATACTTTGAGCCAGAACTAATGCTGGATTATGAGAAATTATTTGTAATGCAGTAGAATCAGTTTTACTCCCGTTTCACCTGCCTATCATTCCACCACAACATTCACTCATCATCATCATCCTTCCTCACGTCATTCATTCATCACCCACCTCGGGGGAGGTGCGTCAGGAAGGGCATCTGGCATCCTTGTACTTCCCTCGCCATATCAAAAAACAGGCATAATATCATCATCTCCGACCCCTACTGACAAGGGAAAGGGAGTTGAGGTTCACACACACTGCAGAATCAGTATTGAAATGCGTGTGGATTATAAGTTTTCCTTTCTTATAATCACGAAATCACAACAACACTAATAAATGTACGCACTTAGTTTCTCTGATCGCTAGCATGGCTAGTGGTGGTGACTCAACTGAGAAGTCTGTGGATTGAAGACAGTGAAGTCACACAGAACGAAAAGCAATGCAAGTGAGAAAAGTGTTGGTCTATTCTGAAGTCATGACCTCTGAAATTATTTAATAATTGAATAATTCAATAGTAATTTAAGTGTTGAATTACTTTTGAATTAACAATGTTATTATAATATAATGAAATATTGAAAATATATTCAAAGGTTTCTTTTACCAAACTTCATCCAAAAGTTTATAAAAGGGATTTAAAGTATCTCATTTCTTGTACCAAACCATGTTGAATATTTATTAAAGTGAATAGTATTTGATATAGTAGTTTAGTAATAATCAGAATATAAAATATTCAGTAAAATTGAGATTTTTTTAACATCGTAACATTTAAATATAACTTAGTGTAATATGAGAAAATTACCATATTTCCTGGTTATCTGAAATGACAAAATATTTTTTTAGAATGTATGTTGGTTGACTGATAATTAACGCTCATGACTAAAATAAAACATTTGTACCAGAATGAAAATATTATAATCTCCATATTTTGAGCCTTCACTAGTCCCTATACTTTGTTGTTTTCTGCTTTGAATTTCTGTGAAAAGGAATTAGAGAACGATCACTCGCTTTTTCGTAAGTCCAACTTGAGGGTTACCGCAAACAAAAAGGCAAGTACCTCGTTCAGAATAACCAAGGTACGACTGTGACCTCTGAGAGGGCTAAAGCGTACAGCCACGAGGTTTCGATTCCTGTGAACCATTGTACCTTCGTGGTAGCTTTGGCGTTCCTTTCGAAAGCTATGCCGCATATAAAAAGCAGCAGGGTGTGCGACGAAGCATGGAGCAGAAAGGAGCACGTAAAATGACATAGTGCCTCGCTTAAGGCTTTGGACTCTGGCTTCCCACTTCCCCCGCACGTCCCATGTTTCTCTTCCACTTGTTTATCTCGGTTGTTCCGCTCCTCGGTCCTTATTCCTCTCGTGCACACGTGCCAGAGACATGGGGTTTTACCTAAACCAAATTTTGGCGATTTCAAGCCGGAAAGAGGATTATGAAATTGTTAGAAGCTATTTATGTATACGTAAGTACTTTTGTAGAAGTTAGCGGTTCTGTCTCTGATTGCTGAGGGAGTAACCAACATTGTATTAAAATTTCAAAGGCAATTGTATAAAACAATATTTTAAATAAAAACATTTAATTATTTGAAATTAAAATGTGGCATTTATTTTCATATTTCGAATTATAACTTCGAGAAAGGAAGCAAATACTAAGTCTATTTTCACCTTAAGCAATGGGATGTTACGTTTAATGCACATCAAACCATATATCATCAAAACGGATTTGTGGATTAAAAATACTTGTTTCTATACATGTTAAGAATCAAACGAACGATTTTATATGTGTTTGAGAAAATATTCCATCTCTCAACAGGACTCAAACCTGCATCTCTAAACTTGCCGAGTCCTGAGTTCTAACGAATTTGCTATCAGGAGCATATCGGTTTGCTCGTCATGCTTGCGGATTTCCACAATTATATTAATTACATTATTATATTAGTCAAATTATATTAACCGGTGAAGTTTGTGTTTTAATTAAATACGCGTTTATCATTCTATAACTACAAACGAGCTTTAATGATATTCAATTATTTCTCTATTGAATAACGACTCTATATAAAAGTCTAAAAATTAGTGCTTCGAGTATTTTTTCGGTACAAAAATCCATTGAACTGGATATTAATTCAGTGGAAATCGGTGGTAGGTCCAAGCGAACAAAACCTCGTCAGTCATAAATGGGTAGCTTATTACCATTTCACCAACACTCTTAAGGTATCATGAACGTATTAGTAATAGAGTAGACCATAGACTTAAAATTCTTTTAAATGAAATAAGAATAAGAAAGTAACAATATTTTACACTTTATAAAGTTCGTATGAAGAATGTTTTTATATTCTGAAGTAATTATGTGTTTATGCTGTAAATGTATGCACTTCTTATATATATATATATATATATATATATATATATATATATATATATATATATATATATATATATATAAACCAAGCATTTCTCAAATATAATATACGCAATGACAGTGATTGTTTACTCCTGTTACCTAATGACGCGAGTACCTCTGGCAGCGGAAGAGGGAACGCGTCTAAATTGCGAATATGGCTCAACCCAAAGGGTCGCAACTAAAGAAAAATGTGCCACAATTAACGGGAGCCGAGACCCTTCCGCTATTATTGTTATTACCTAATGAATACGTAAATTATTCAACGACAACTCGTATAAAAAGCGGTGAAATTATAACCTGGCAACTATAATTCAGAAACTAATAGACGCTACTCAACTATATACTACTTAAGTCCATTTTCATTTACATTATTTTAATTGATAACATTTCTATTTTTCTTTCATGTTGCACCTACAAGATTCTCATTCCTTTGTATCTCAATAGCGGATGTTTTAGTCTTAGTTGGCAATATTGTCAACATAGGATTGAACAAAGTAATGTCTCGAGAGATATTCTTATCCTTCTGGGCATATCAGTACTTAAATGTTCTTAAATATTGAATAATTACAAATGAGTGCATTGATGGTACACTAATAAAAGCTATTTTTAATTCAAATATTCCTATATGAACCTCAATTTATCTTTCAAATTATTAGAATATGTCTTACATTTTCTTATCGTATAATACATACTACATGTCTCTTGTTAGTATGAAAAACATTTTACATAAGTAGTTTATTCCTTAGCTCATTTCATACTTTCCACTTTTTTATAATTGTTCATTAATACACAAACAAACACACACATTGTACATTTTCATTAGCACTGAGTAAAAGCGCATCTCTTAATTATATTGATAAATTATTAAAATATTATTTAACGAGGAAAATAGCCATCTCCTTAATTAAGCATTGCTTTCAGAACCCTTGACTCTTTATTTAAAACACAACTCACAAAATTTCCTTGCTTGTCTCCCTCTTTATTTTGTATTCATGAATATTTAATAAATCCGTCCGCTTCGCTTTTCCGTCTCGAGTCATCCTTTACTCCAGGGCTCTCTTTTTTGTCTAACAGCTTACTTCAGCGTGTCCATATTCACAACCTTCTTGTCGTTCTGCAGCAATCTTGGTCCTGGATCAGTTGTGAAAAGAAACCGGAATGTTGTGCTTGGCACATCTAAAGCAAGAAATAATGGACAGTTGTTTAATGAACAAGCGTCAGTTTGGACTTTCATAATTTTTTATGGTGATGTTTCTCGGAAGGGTTAACTAGACGCGTAACAAATGTTTTGCACAGCCACACTGTCATGTTTTTATTAGTTTCCGATTATGTATGCAAGTCACAAATGACATTTTGGCATATACATTAATGACATAACACTGAATTTTAGACATACTGAGGACCTACTGTCGAAGTTGAAGAATTTAAGTGTTCTCACAAAAAAAAAAAAGTTTAGTTCGATTGTTCGGAAAGGGGCCGATGAATCGATACTAAATGAAGAAAAATGAATTTTGATAAAGGTTTTAATAAAAGTATGTTTCCTGTAGTGCGTGTGTTATTTAAAGCTGGGCGTTAATTGCCATGCATTTTTATGTCATCGAGAAGACTTTTTTTTAAGTAACAAGTATNGTATACACCCGGAACACACTGGCTCGTATGCAAGTCGCTCGTACCACCATATTGTCAGTGACGCGCCATGCCTCAATCACGCGCCTCTTTAGCATAATCTTTATTTTATGTATTAAAAAAAACCAAAATGTTATATTTTTATAAAATAAATTGATGAATAAAAAAATGAGAGTTTCTAGTTAAGTTACGAGTGTTAAGACGTTTGATTATTATTATTATGTATAATTTAATTTCATATATTTATTCTGTAAGTTACTGTAAATTTGTAAGTTACTTTCCTTTTCTATAAGATGTATATTACTAATTAATGTATTTTTTCGTTCACCGCTTTATTATTCGCACGGGCGGTAATAAATCACCATTTTTAATAAGTCCAATACAGTTTTAAAAATATATTAATCTCATAAAAAGTATAGTTATACCTCACCGCTACTTTTCAATTAATAAAATTTTGTTTAATCCTTCCATATTATTATGTCTTCCCTTTAAACATATTTAGAAAAAAATGGATTTAAAGTTAGGTGAACCTCATTTGCCTAGGTACCTTTTATAAAAAATTAATTTGTATTGTAGAAAACTCAAAATTTATAATCCCTCTTGAAGACTTAAAAAATATCGAAGTATTTTAGGGGAAATAATGCAGAAAATAAGCCTAATAGCAATAATTTTAAAGCATCATTTCACTATATCATTTTCCGCTTTACACTAATAACATATTTGTAGGCAAAAAGGGAAAATGGATTTCTGTAACTTCAAATGCAACTTTATAAACACTCTACTTAATGATCATAAAAATGAACAAAATAGATGACAGATAATTCTACTTAACCAGGTAAGTAATTTTCCGTTAATATTAAAGTAAAAGCATATTATTCATTTATGGATATTCTAATCATGAAATATTGTATTAAGCTAATTCTCATTCTCTGTGCGTGGGAGTAAATACCATAAAATTCTGGTATAAATACTGCATCCCTACCTTTAAAAACTATAAAATTCAATTTGACGCCAAATATAGAAATGATGTAGAATTATATACCCGTAAGCATTTTCACCTTTATAGAAATTCACCTTTTTCTTCATCTGCCAAATGTTTCAGTGTTGAATTAAATTTGTGTATTTCTGTACTGAAGGTTGTTGTTAATTACTATTCGTCAACGTTCTTCCTTACCACACAGAAATATTAATATTTTTTATACAAATATTGTAAACATGGTCGCTTCTTCCACGCAAACTTGAATTATCTATATACGAATACCTTACATCAGAGCCTAATTTACTTTCCATTTTTTTTTCTGTTTTAATGGATATTTTTAAAATTACTTCTCAATAAATAACAAATATTACCCTTCTCTTATGAATAAATATAATTACATAAACTTTATTGTCAAGAAAGCAGTTGCCAACTGCGTATGATAATGGGGATAAATTAAGGAACTCTCCTGGAGCGAGAAGGGAACATTTCATCAATTCCGATCAAGGGCGAAAGGGCAGTGGCAGATTTGACACTTACAATAGAAGTTGTGTAATAAATTGTTTAAACGTTAATTCTATGCGAAAATAGTATTGTAGACAATATAATAATAATATTCTCGCATAGAATTAACCTCAACGCAATCTCAAATCAAGACAATCAGAATACTAGTATTAGTTTAATCACAAATGTGTAATAAATGTGTTCCTCAATCATTTATCATTCCAAAATGAATCGTAGATATCATGTTCAGTAAAAATTCGAGATCAGTTATTAAATGACATCTTCGCGAATGGAAAATTCACTACTACCCGGAAGAATACGGGAGGGAAACCCGGGCCAGGATGATATATTTATTATTGTATTATATTTATGAATAGATTATTATTCTTATTTTATTTGTATATTTATGTATTTTATAGAATTGAATTGTTAAAATTTATTGTGGAGGGTTAAGAAATGAAATTTCCCCGCAGAGGAAAACTTATCCTGCAGTTTGTGCCGCGGGATGGCTGCACGAAGCGAATAGAGTTCACATACCATGAATTCCGATGTCAGCGTATTATTAATTTTCCTTACCCTACGATCTCTCCTTCATTCATCTCTCATCCTGGTTTTTTCATATACTACTACTTCTTGTGAGGTCGCATTGAACATGGGTCTATCGTCTAAGAATACTGAGCGGAATTCGCCTAAGAGGAATAACTATGTAAACGAACATTTTTAAGTTTTTCAACAATTATCAAATTAATACGACGTGAAATCATAGAAATATGAGCTATTGTTTTAGACAGAATGCGTCTTTCCATCCTGTGTACGTTCCAAAAGAAATGATTTTTTTTAAAACTCAGATTTAAAAAGATGTGAATTTGAGGAAAATATGACTTCTATTTCTCTATTTTTACTACGTATCACGAGCAAATTAAGATATCATCTCACTTTTTATATGCAAATATTGATAATTTAAAACCCAGAAACGGATTATTTGATTTATTAACATTTCATTTTTATTGATCGTAGAGTGTAGAAACAGTTTCATACTTTTTTCTAATACACTAACGCTCTGCAGGTTATCACACGCTAATCTGCAGAGCGTTAGAATATAGATTTATTTTCTTATTTTTTGTTATCATAAGTATTACTTGGACTAAAACCTTTTTAAGAAAGAAAACACGTTTACAAAGGATTATTATCATCGTAATCATATAAATATACATGGCAGAAATTTTATTGTTATAAATTTTCTTCACATATGATACCTTGCAATGATGTCCGTATCATTTCAAGTAGCCTCCTTCGCAGTACGTTTTATATCTCTGGTCCTGTAGTATTTATGGTTAATTGTTTTTTTACACGCGTATAAAATAATCAATATTAGTAACTTGAAATGAAAACTAACACTCAAAATTGGAACAGTTTAAGAAAAGCGCCAAAGCTGCCTCCTCTGTTCTGGAGAGGGAGAGGGTTGCATTCCACACAGAGGGCCCCTGAACATGACAACCAAAGTTGTCGAAAGTGGCTTTGACACTATTCATAAACTGTTCCGGTTTTGACTGTTATTTTTTATTAGAAGATTATTCGAAACCATAATTCATCACTACTGCTCAATTATAATATTTCCTGAACTAAAATGTCAGACGAGCTATATTATTTTAAGCGTAGACACCCCAGAGATCAACGCAGGAGATCTCAGAAACTATTTCCACTCGACGTTATTTCCGTCTTGTCGAATTCATTGTTATTCATTCCAAAAACATTAACGTAGTTGCTACGCAGTTTACTGAGTCACTCTGCATAAAATAACTCCTATATTACTTCCATTAAAATACCTCTGGTATATACTGGTACACCATATATACACCATTTCTAATGTGGACGTAGGGTAATGTATTCTCTATATATCGTAATGTCAGCACGTTTTTAAACATATTTTTAAAAAAAATTAAAATCTTATTAAGACAACACATTAAAAATTAAAAAAAACTTTTTCATTCGTTCAAGTTCGTGAATTCTTAAAAATTGATACAACGAATTTTGCATTATTTTTTCATTTGTTTATTATTTTCTATCTGTCGTCACCGTGGATTCCAATTCTATGTAAATTTTCCGTCGGCTGTTCATCCTACTTCCCTCGGAGTTTAGCATATTACATAATAGAATTAAGAACAATGTTATACTAATGTTTAGCGATGTGAACTTATCTTCAGGTGATTCTTGAAGTTACTCAGAACAGTTTGTTGGCTCCTTTGGGGTATAATTTTATTTACATTTTCGTAAGCTCTGGAGTTTCTTTCAGGTCTTAGCCACGGATTATTATACTTCCTTTCCGTCACCAGCCACATAAGCACCAGAGTACAACTCCAAACTCATAATAATAAACATCCCGGGCAACGTTTCAGCGCTCAAAGCTCCAGACATTTCCAAAACGCATTTCCTTGTCCACACTTGTTCTCATTTCTAATTAAATTTAGGTCGTGAAATTAACTGCCGTCGCGGAATAATTTTTTCGACTTCCAAAGAAACTTTTAAAAAGAAGCCCTTTTTGAAAACTACTTCAGCGTAATAATACGAAACTGTGAAAAAGAACGACCAGAGTGAGAACATACAACTAATGAAAACGGTATTAAAAATAAAAAGTCTCAGATTACTTTCTATGTGAGTTCTTTAAATAACAGCGCGAAAGAAAACTCAAAATTAAAACAATTAAAAATCGTTTAGCCAGTTATTTTGGGACGAAAAAGATGAAATTTTATTAAAAGAAGTGCATTACAGTAATAGCCCTCTTATTATTAAGACAGCAATAATATCGAGAGAGTCACGTAAAATTGCCCCAGGGAAAAATGGTCGAGAAAATATTCGAATTGGTGAACGAACGAAAGGAAAAAATATTCTGACGCCAATTTTAGAATTCAACCAGTTCATTAGTTCGGCGGCGAAGTGAATTTCAAAGGTGTTCTAACTAATGACAACTAATTCCTTATTTTCCGTTCGTTGACGCGAGACCTCATTATTAAGAAGGAACGTCACTCAACCGGAAAGCGGAGTCTGTAGGCCTGCCTCCGCTGCAAGACTCCGTTCCACTTCGCCGGAGACCCTTTGACACAATGAAAATTTAATAGCACAAACCGGCAGCGTCTGCAATAGTTGGCCGTTGCGGTCTTTTGTGTAAAACTTTGTCGATGCAACTGGAAGGGGTGTACTAAGGGTGGAAGGTTGAAGGTAGGTGACGAGAGACGTCTCTGTTTCTCCATGATGCGGCGCAACTTCTCGAAGAAGAAAAAGAAGACACGGTCAGGACGGAAACCTCTCTGGAGTCCCTGAGTTTCCGCCGGAAACGAAGGAGTAACGAGTCGCTTTAATTAAACCGCTGTCGTCAAAGAAGCAGGATTTTCTCAAGCAACGATGGAAGGGTGAGGGAGATGCTCTCCAGATTTTACTCAAGTGTTTGACTGTCTGACGAGAGGGTGCGGTGAAGGAAGGGGGAGTTTTCCAAATTAATGCCTCTTGCATGCATAACGTGTTAAGGAATTTGTTTTAATATTCTCGTTGCTCTCTTCGTCCTTCAAAATATTAAGGATGTCTTGTTATGTCGTGTGCCACGCTGGTGGAATGAAATGAATGGAATTTCCGATATCGAATTCCGAATTATAACTTCAGAATACATCAAAGTTATCAGGAAATGTCAACAATTATAAAATTTTCAATTCGAAGATTCATTACTACTAATTAACCTATAAATTCGCCGTAACAGTTGAATAAAGGTTATTCGGAACAACTTTTATTTTATAATTTTTTAATAGAAGAGGTGACTTTTTTTTTCGTTTCAGGCATGAGTGATATTACGACGAAAGCGAGTAACTGTACGATCTGTGGAAATGATAGCCGATGTACAATCTGTGAAAGAAACGAAAAAATGTTACCACAACTAGATGCTGCAAGTGTCAAGTTTATGTATGCAAAAAACATTTTTCCATTGTTTTGCCCAACTTGTATGCATAATAACATGGTTGAGATGCAAGAAGAAGATGAGTAATTTACATTAAAAGTGAAATAATATAGAAAGAAATGATATTCTCAAGTTGAAAAGTAGTTTTTGTTCCATTCTCGAATGCATGTAGTATTCCACTTGTATTTTTGTAAAAAAAAAAAAACAATAAATAGAAAAATGCCTTAACTAGGTTTGTAATAGTTTGTAAAAATTGCATATTTAGTGAATTGTTGCCTTCTCAATAATTATTTAAGACACGAAAGTCGATGGTTGACGGGGTCACTCGTGCGACCGACGATGTTCCAATAACAGACGCGACCGCTCGAGGGTTAAATAAAAACCTATCTAGATAGGATAATTGTACAATCTTGTCAGGTCTTAAAATAACCGTATCTAAGAATAAGATAAGAATAAACAAATAGCTTATTAATAATGGTATATAGTTATTTTATATCACTTGATAAAACACGGAAGATCAATAAGCGGCGGAGCGAGAGTAACCCTGGAGGACCACGAACCGGAGTCGCGATCCTTAAATAGACTCATCATTTGTTGAAACTTATGATGAATATTTATCTAAATCATTAAGTCATTAGATGTGATTGTCGTGGGCTCCACCAAGTACTGCAGGAAGAACTGTTGTCATGCCGACAGACCCGTAAATACGTAAAGGGACACTATGCTAGAATTACCTTCCGCTGGGACTTATGTACATTGACCTAGACTGATAATAAGAGTTTTTCCAATAAAGTGTTCTGTTTAGTATCTAGAGCTCAGTCGTAAGTTAAGACCTGTGTACGAAAGGTCTTCCAGAATGAATTTGCGTGTATGTTCTATCATTTAGGTCCACTAGAAAAAGCTTAGAAGTGTTTCTTGCAATTTTTAACTTAATTTTATTTGATTAATTTTTAAGATAAAAGGTGGTTAAAAATTTTTACTTTCAAGAATAAATTTCAAGAAGACTAGTATTAATAAAAGTATTTGTCACAAATTGTTTTTGTAGAAATGAGACTCGGAGAAATAACTCTGGTACAAAGGTCAACTGTAATTGTGTATATTAAGGAGAACTTCTGTAATACAGTATCTCAGGCAATGCAGTATCATCCTCTTGGATCTAGTAGCATTCCCCTCGAAAGGAATACCAATACGGATTATTGAACTGCATCAATAATTAGTTAAGCAGTCTATTGCTAGAAATGGGGAGAGGGCTCGGATTATAGTGTTCTTAATCAATCAGTTTGTACTCGTTCACATGGCTATAGAAACTCAAGCATTTCAGTGCTTCGAGCTCATAGATAAATAGGATCTCTTGGATGCATTGAGAGAGTCTATTACTGGTAAGATCGTCTCGACTGAGTGGCATAGAGCTTCAGGCAGCTACGAGCCCTCGAAATGTAGTACGAATTACAAGAGATGAGATTGATATCGTAATTAGGGAAACTATTGTAATGAAAGTAATTGAAGGTAAGAAATAAATCTTATTTTACGTACTACACTAAGAAAACTATTTAAGCATTCGAGAAACGATGGTTTGTCGCAACATGAGTATTTTACCTTTTTTATAGAATTATATGAATCAAGATGTAAGAAACTCTACCGATCGTGATCAAATTTTGACAAAAATTAAAATGTTTTTATAGTTTTATAAATAATATACGTTTATTTCTTCTAATTTTATACCTCTGATTTCATTTGAAAGATAATTTTTTCTCAATTTTAAAATTTCATAGTCGCATTACTCTTTATTTGTTGATGTGTGCTTTTAGAAAGAAGAAAATTACATTTGTATACTATATAACAAACAAGGGCAGAAAAATTTTACTTGAAAAGTAAAATTTGATTAGTCTGTTACATCAAAGGAACCCATGTGTTTAATAACTTACTCGTCAACGTAATACGTTTTATCTTCTTTTAAAAACTCCACCTGTAAATCCTTTTAGCATCATTAATTCTGGTGTGATTAGACTTTTCCGTGTAACGTTTGCGACCATTAAAATTACTTCCCCCTCTGTGGTAAAGCAAAATCTTTGAAGTAATTATTTTAAACTTCTGTGTGACTTCATCGCACTGAATGTACATTCTCATCAACCGAAAAATTTTGAAATATCGAGGCGTTCGGGCAGATTTGTTTAACGTAGGAATTGAATATTACACACTAATTTTTTTCTTTGGTAAAAATCCTCAAATAGAGAACAATTTACATATTCACAGACCAATGTCTGTTGTTCCGTGTTGTGCCCCAAGCCATTCCCGCCGCGGTGCATCATTGCAGTGGATGTCGTTGCATTGGTTGCAGGAGTTCCAGGACACCACTGCGAGCTCGTACGCAATCCCCTCCCCTGAGGCACTCCACGAAAGCTCTTTTCTGGCCCGCTCTAACGCTGAAAATAAAAGCACGTGGAGCATGTAATTATTTTGATGGGATCCATTATTGAAATTCCGCTGTGCGACCTCCCTTCTGAGTGGCAGCGAGAGAGGCAATGTCTCGTCCCATCGACTTGTCAACACAGAACGCTTCACCGCAGGCTCTGCGTGTTGCCGTGTACTATTGCTATCCTATATATTTAATGAATATTACACCAGATAGACAAAACCGTCAATATTCAGTCTAATTTTTATGAGCGTCACTCGATTTTAAATATTCTACTGATTATTTATTTGCTATATTCCTATAATAACTTACAACTTACGGCCGTTTATGGACAATTACGATATAGTTGTTCTTTTGATATACAATGTTTCAACTCGTGGTCTGAGTCATCGTCAGTTGCGGACAAGAAACATAGCAAAAGAACAATTAAACGTGATATTACACGTAAATATGTTTACAAAATAAACTCAAAATATGTTTTCAAAAAGACAGAAATCACACAAACATGTTCTAAAATTGTATTGTAAATATTTGTTTCTCTGTTTCAGTGTCTATATTCAAACTCCCCATTTCAGATATGCAACCTTTAGAATAATTAAGTTCTTTGTCTATTAATGTATTATTCTAATACATCAAGTGATCATTATTAATACAATGTGTGGTTACTATGCTTTGTTATCTTGATGGGCGTTAATAATAGAATCAGACTGCTAAATGTTTCGATTTAAATATGCCATATGTATTTTTCATATATACTTGTCACTTATAGCACATTCTTATTTGAATCCCATACAAAAATAGAAACAATCTAAAATGTAGTTAATTTCATAAACAATATGTCTGAATATTAACAATTATATCTCGAACGTTATTGTAATCCGTTAGCGTTTGTTTGATGATTAGATGTAGATATAGATCAGAAAGAAAGTAATTTACACCAAAGAAATTAACAATTACATTATTAAAGCTCATTTTTTATCTAGTTATGAACTACATTCAAGAAGTATGTCAGTTAACTCAATAATATACCACTACTATTGAATAAAAACCCACCAAACTATCCCAAAAAACATTGCAGTCCATGGAAAAAATATCTGAAATGGGTATTACTATTCGATAAAAAAAATTACAATTTATATTCATAAAATAATACAATTGTTGATTTTCATATTTCTGTTTCGAGGTTGATTTTGATTGCTGAGAACTGCTTTATTGAATTATATGAATTGTCACAGCACTGCGCTAAGTTACTTGAAATTGATAAAATATGCAATTAGATTTTTGAGATTAGATCTATTTGTAGATTCTATAAGTTAATCGATCAATCATTGGCAATTTCTACTAATCTAACGTAGAACATCAATTTCCCAATCTCTTATATATTTGGGTTCATTTGCTAAAGCGTAAATATAGGTCACAGTTTCCTCCGTGATCGTGAAATTTAAGTATATACTTACGTTTACGCTAAATCTGAAATTAAGGGGAATCCCATCTTCTAATTACGTAATATACAACAACGTATCCTCGGCACACATCATCGCCAGACCAATTTAAGAGCGCGCTTCACAATACGAATGCATTAGCATTAAAGGTGCGTCTTACTAGCGCATTCTGTGTCACCTGATTTTCTCTCACAAACTCCTTCTCGACGACTTATGAATGTCGCCTCGCAACTGTATTCGACGCTGAAGTTCTGACTCAACTTCCTCCCATCCTGTTCCTCAGTGCCTTCTCACCTGAGCCACGTCCGCTCCACCGGGTGCGATGCGCTCATTAAAGAGTTCGTGACATGTCAAGGGGCTTCCAGTGGGATGAAGGGATAGAAGGAGGGGAAGGGGAGAAGACGCCATGAGCCGAAACGGAGGGACGCCATTAAGTACAATTACGGCGCTGGGTGAGCTCGACGCTCTCCGGAGACTCATGCGTTGCCGAAGTCACCGCTGCCATGATGACGTTGGGATTGTGTAGTTATGGAGGAACGAGTGAAAACGATAGTGAAGTCATGGATACGAAGATTGTAAGGTGGAATGGAGGCATTGGAGTGGACCTAGAAAAGGAATATGGTGTTCAGAATAATTCTGGTGATTGTCTTTATTCGTAAATTAATAAATAAATTTAATGTCAAAGTTACAGAACTTCGTGTGACCACATGGAAGAAAATAAACTAATTTTCTCTACGGAAGCAAGCAAGGAACCGTCCCATCATCTCTGGTCAATGGTCCTAAGGCGCAGGCGGAATAACCATCTCAGAACACTACTAAGAGAAGAAAAAAAAAGAGTTCAGTACGTGTTATAATATTAACATAATACCAACAAATTTGCATTTAATAAATCACAAAAAAAAAATCAGAAGTACGTATGATTATTCGGAAAATATTGTTTAAAAATCGTAACTATTAAAATAAATTCGAGATTTATTATTTCAATAGATGCTGCCCCTAGCGAATCTGTATAAAAACAATTCGCCTCTACCCGAAGAAAATTGGAGGAAGAGCCGAAGCAGGAATAGACGAACGATGAAGGGACACAATTGCCAACGTATTTGTAAGAATTAGGTTAGAAGGAGATGACTGGGTAGCCGGGAAGAGAAGGGGTCAGATGTAAACATAAAGAGTGCATTGTTTGAGAAGTTACAGAAGTATTAGAGCAGAGCATTTTAGAGATAGGTGCGTTGAAACTACGATGGAAGAAATTCATAGTAAAAGTGAGGAATCGCAGGAGTGAACTTGATGAATTAAAATATGGAGGATTCAGTTCTGATAATTGAAGAATAGATTTGGATGAATACGAATTCCTGAAAGTGAATATGAGTATGGTGACAATATATATTTATGTCAGAACTAATGAAGAGTTAAATGCACACTTAAGAGATAAAGGTAAATGTGAAATCAGAAGTAGTGTGAAGTTACTTATAAGATAAATTTCGGTATTATGATTTTACGATATATGTGATGGTAAAGTTGAAAAGAAAATTATTATTTTCTGATATGTCAAATGTAAACAGAGAAGAAATTTGGCTTGGAAGACAAAGGAAATGATGAACACGAAGGTAAACAATAATATATGTCCGTCAGGGAGAAAGTAGCTTTGACAAAAGTGATTGCAAAATTTGAACTTGGAAACTGGAGAATAGATACTGCAATGTGAAGGCAGAAAGTAGAAGCCGATTTTTGAGGTAAAATAGAAATGTCAAGAGAGTTGCAACTCCCTTGACGTGGCTCGGTGCGACGGTGCACTGCGAGGGCGCACTGAAGATAGAAGTATGACATGTTTCCGAGATAACGGATTGACCCACATGAACAATATCATGTACACGTAGCGACAAAGATTTTTCAATTTGAAACTATTTATACGTATATGTTAATTACGTATGAAATAGTGGGTATATTTAAAGACCATTAAGTAGAAAATATTGAATCCCCATTTCATAAAATTCAAAATAAAATGTACTTGAATAAAAACTTTGTTAAAAAATTAACACATCTCTGATATTTTCTTTGAAAACTGGTTATTGTTACTATAAGTTTACTAGAACCTACAGATTATATTAAGTACAGATGGATAACTCGTAGCAGCGCTCCACTAGCAAGGCGCAGAACTAACTAGCCCCCAACCACCCGTTCGACTGGTTGCTCGCGTAGTGAGTGTTGACGTTGGCGGTAAGAACGTGGTCTTCATGTGGCGACTGCGACTAATTGAAGCTACTCGAGCTCTGCTTGGTGTTGATTTGTGTGCGTTTTAGTTCGAATCACGCATTTAGAATGGCTGGTTCGTAGTTCTGGTCCTTCCTCGTGGTGCGCTGGGGTAACCATTGGGCTTATCGGAGTGAACTATCTGTACCTTCTGTAAACTGTGACTGGAACCGGAGGTTTCAACGAGGTTTTCCCCGCGAATATCTTGTTAAGAGTTAAGAGTTATTGGGAAACTAAATTATTAATGCGAGCATATCAGGGTCAGGCTATGAAGGGTAAGCTCACTGGTTTCTATCCCCAATGGATTCCTATTTTTGAGAAGTCTCAATATGAACATAATGATTTACCCAGAGGTGTACAATGTGCCGAACAATAATATTGACTTTTACCTAAATAAGGATTATTTTTTCTTGTTTATCTCTTCTTAGTACATGAACCACGTATTTGTTGCCTAGACTCTATTTAGTTCCATCTTTGCTTCCAAGTTTGGGATGAAAACAACTCAATTATTTTTGTCATTCCTAGAGGATAGAAGGGAAATGAAACGTTGATTTAGCCACGTTCTTGGCATCGTCATCTATGAGTTTTGATGATCCAAAATGTAAAACAATAATAGTGACTTACATTAGTGAATATGTCACGCTTTATTTAATCATTCAATTTAAATAGAGATAGGTTGAGCACCGTAGTCCATTGTGGAAGCGGGTTGAACCGCAAAATTCCACGGCGTGGGAGATCCGGTTAACTTTGCCGATAGAGGCGCATCGCGAATACCGGCGTTGCCTCAGACTGCGCAGCGAGTGGCGGTCATGACTGGAAGCGATGTGGAGCGGCCTGAGGGAGTGGGCATCAAAAGCCACGAGGATAACAGGAGTGGGAGATTGGGTGGAAGAGTGGGTGGAAGAGGGGGTGGGAAGGGGAGAGGATGGCCGGAAGCGGGAAAGTCCTGCGGAGACATAGAGGCTAGACGACGACTGGGAGTTGTGGGAGAGGGTTCGGAATAGAAGGGATGGCTGGAAGCGCCAAAGGCTGTGGCTGTAGAGTTGACTGAGGGTGGTAGCGAAAGAGGTGGCCCTGCAGGCGGTGACTGAGGTTCGGAATCGACAGAGGCGGAGAGCCCTCCTGTGCAAGCAATAAAACAGATACGTTTGTCATCGCAGTGGTGGAACGATAGAGAGGAGGTGGATATTCAAGAGGACGGCGATGAACGGAGCCATGTAAAGCCCTCAGGATGCATCGCACAATAGGGTGACTGCTAGAAAGTGGAAGGACAAAAAAATGAAATTATTAATTACTTTAAAATATGCGACTAAAGAGCAAACAAACATTCGAAAAATTGGACTAAGTCGTGCACCAAGATATAAAAATACGATACATGTGTTGCAAACAGAAAAAAGGACAAAAACCATGAAAAGCAAAATAAAGGATCTATACATAAAAACACACAGTTGATAAATATATACTCGATAAATTCGATTTTTAGAAAGTGCGTTTGTTTAAATAAAATGTGAAGGGGCTACTTCATGGACATTTATCATTCAATAATAATAAAATAATATTTCAAAATTCTAGATGAGATATTTGTTGTAGTTCAATATTTTTCGTATTGTTTCAATGATAGTACTACGAATATTTTTTTAAAATGATGTCATTTTGTAAATTTTATTTCTTTTTGTAAGATATCACTATAAGAGGATAAAAACTGATTAAATTTTCGGAAAGGAAAATTTCACAGGAGAAGATCCTTTTACCCTCCATTTCTAAATTTCAGCTTTCGTCTCGTTAGTTGTTTTTTTTTATGGCGAAGAACATGATCATAAAAAGGAGTTTATGGTTGCAGGCTTAATGGAGTGCTTTAAAAGATCGGACTTGAATACATAACAAAAGCAAATGAAAATGATGTAAAAGCGCGAAGAAAAAGTATGCTATGAATCTAACTGTTACGCGATCTTTAGAGAAAACCACACACAAAAGTTTAATGTTGTTTTGTTTAAATTCTCCTTACTACATGCGTACCAGTAAAGATTTATTAAATGACATGTTCATTATATTTCTGAACTATTCCTATCGAAATAGAATATATAGAGGGTTACAGGTACACGGAGAAAATTCCCTAGCATGGAAAAGAATGAAGCTGTAAAAATCCTTGTCTTATGAAAAGTGAGGTTATATTGCATGAGTGACTACTTGCAATAGTTTCACGAACTGCAAATTTGCCCACGTATACTTGGATTGTATTTTATATTGTATATTTATTATTATATGTATTTGTGATCGAGTATAATGTAAATGAACAAAAATTAAGTAATTCTATTTAATTTTCTCTTCCTTAATTATGTTCTAATTATTCTGACTGAATAAGTTAAACAAGTTCAAAAGTCATTCCTATTTGACTTATTTCCTTAAATTTGAAGCTGTGGTAGTGTTCGATAACATATCACTGCAGTTCAAATAGTAAGGGAGTTCGGATAATGAGGTTGAAATAAACAAAATGAATGAATGAATGAATGAATGAATGAATGAAAACATTATTTCTTGGTAACAACAAGGATATCTTACAAATCCATGGATTAAGTAAAGGAACCTCAAGAGAACAAATAGTAAAGGATTGAAATTATTTATCCTCACCGCTGTCTATTTACTCTATGATTACTCTTACGTACATTGCCTGTACAATATTAAAATTGTTGGCTAAAGTATACTAGTACAAAGTTTATTTCTGGGATTTGGTAGATTTTTTGCGTTTAGGTCATATATAAAGTACTCATTGTTTACATGCTGACGTTTCGATATAATTCATATCATCATCAGGGTTATCATAATATACAAACAAAGGATATTTTTAAAAACTACATATATAATTTACAAATATTATTATAAATCCTAACTATATATAACATTATTATTCATTAATAACTATTGTATACTTATTCTCATGTACCCCACTATATATAAAATTTCATAACATACCTTGCAATCCTCGCTCCATATACACACATTCTAACACATATTCAATATAACTTTCATCTCATTACACTCTTCCAAAGCACCTTCTAACTACATACTATTACATACACTCAAATAATACTGACATTGAGTGCTTCTGCTTCCATGTGACTCATATGATGCCACAGCTGTGCCAACCCTATCAAAATACATTCTATAGTACAATAATACTCTAAGAATCAATACATTTTTTTTAAATTATAGAAATCTACATATATTAAATTTTTAAACCATTTATATATTTGGTTCAAAATTCTATCTTAAACCAGCAATTCGTAATTATATTAGACAATAATCAAGACTCCTATATGTAAGATGTACTTCCAATCGTGAGAAAGGAAATTTTTTTTTAATTCCATAAAAATCAGTTGTAATCCTATTTTATAATCATAAAGACATTAACAATATTTTACATTAGAATAAGTTACTTTAAGCATAATTTACAATTAAGTTGTTATAAATCTTACTATGTGCATCGACATCTGACTTCTTGTTACACATTCTTTATTTTTTATAACATTGATCATTTCTTTGATTTTTCTCCTATGTCACTCTCAAAATCAATAATTTTTGTCATTTCAAAGTTAAATGAATGATTTAAATTTTTTTGCATGCTGACCTAAAGCACATAAAGGAGTATTTTTCTTTTCATCTGCTTATGTTGCGTCTATCTTTTTTAAAAATATTGTTCTGTTTCACCAATGTAAACCTTATCGCAGTCATACACAACTTGTCATGGCACTTCGTACACAACTCCACTGACTCTAGACTTATGTTTTTTGTTTGGTTTTACAAAACACAAGATTACCTACGAACCTCCTCTTTTTGAACACAATTTTGGTTTCAAGATTATGCAACATTTTACGTAAAGGCTGCAATAACCATTTACATAAGTCATTGTTTTAAATTCCTTGGGTAACTGTTTATATATTTGGCTTCTGTTGTTGTTTCTGCTATTGTATAACATTTAGTTAATTAACTTCGATGGGAAATTGTTTTTGATAAGGATATTCCTTACTGTAGACATTCTTTTTTGCAAAAACTCCTGATCACATAACTTGGTGGCCCTATATTTAAGATTTAATGACACATTCACCTTCTATTGAAGAGGATGATGTGACAAAAAATTCAGATATCTATCAGATCTGTTTGGCTTTCTACACCAACCGATACTTATTTTTCCATCATCTTTTTTCTTTATAAGTAAATCCGAAAAGGCAATAGAATTATTGCTTTCTTTTTCAATAGTAAATTGCAACTAGTCATTGAAGCTATAAAATAATTCCAATAACTCTTGTTCACTGTTCCTTTGAATAATTAAAAAGAGATCATCTACGTATTTACACATGAAAGAAATATCATTCTTAAATGATTTTTTGATCTCATCCAATAAATAACTCATCACAATATCTGCTATTATTGGAGCAACTGGGCTACCCATGGCAACTCCATTCAACATCTTATCAAATTTGTCATCATATACCAAATAACCATTACATGCTAACTTCACTAAATCAATAAATTCCTCTTTGCTTAATTTGGTATTACTATTAACACTACCTCATTTACTAGAAATGAGTTCAATAGCTAAATTTAATGGTATGTTAGAAAATAAAGAACTTACATCTAATGATACCATTATATAATCGTTAGGGATGATAATATTCCTAATTTTTCTTTATTTATGTAATATATTTAATTCTTCAATTCATTGGAAAGATTGATTATTTTCGTCCCTGAACGTTTGAACTTAACTGTAACTGAGTGTGGTATTGTAAACTTTTCGTCAGAACTTATAACAAGTGTATTTTTTTTATTCTTTCTAGAAGTGTATTCTCAGTACATATTCTTCTTGTAACTTTTCCTATTCTTCTTCCCTCTTCTTTTCTTTTCTCTTACTTTCGTCTCACTAAATTTTATGGCATGTCAAATTGTTTCGATTTCCATTACTATCTCTAAAGAAGTACAAATATTTCTTCTTTATCCATCAATGTTTCATTTTTTTCCTAATATTTAACTGGTCGTCTCTTTGAATGTCCCTTGTAAATTTCCCTTTTTTTCTCACCATGGAAGACGCGATCCCATAAAATATGATTTCCTCTGTTCTATTTTTCTTTTCCTTTTCCACTTTTCTACTTTTCTCCAAATCTTTTCCAATATTCCCTAAAATTTCCATGTCTAAAAATAAACTCTGTTACAATACAAGAAGGTTTTTAATAATTTCTTATACTTATTTCGACAATTAATATTCGTTACTCACAGGAGCGTTGATACAGAGTCAACATCTGGTGAACGATTTAGGATTCGACTCGTAGCCATGTTGAAGTGCATTGTGGCATTAACATAGCGTGTATGTACGTGTTTGCTACCAGTCACGTGCGTTATTCACACTTGTTGAAGAAAGCGCGAGAAATTTACGTAAGGTGGGGCTGGAGAAAGTTCGCTCCTGATGGAACGGGTTATAAAGTATATAATTTTTAGTTTACATAAATTCTTTCAGTTATTCAAAGGTATTATAAAATATAGAAGTGAAACATAAATTGTATTATGTTTTAAGAAATTATTCACGTTAGCATTACAAATACGTTCAAGTAAGAATGATGATGGAGAAAGATGCATTGGGTTTCTGATAGTGTACTGATGGTTATTTGCTGGTGTAATTCGGTCGTAAGTCGAAATAGGGTACTAGCAATTTTTTAGAAATATATTTAAACTCTGAACTGGGTAATGAGTTTTTCAAGGATATTGGCGAACCCTGAAAAATGTGCGGGATAACTACACCTATGGGAAAATAACACAAATCCAACAGTACAAAATACCATAAAACTTATTTCCATTTGGAAACAATTTCGCTCCCAGATTATACGCAGTGGAGTACCGCAGGGAGTAACATAGTCCTGGTATCATGTCGTTCCAAGTGACGTTTATTCTGTGGAGGCCAGCGACGCGTTTACCATCGTGTATCGATACGAATAGGTACGTCCGCGCGCCCACGCTCAACTAAGACACTTCTGACGCTTTACCGGAACTGACGCTGTCGCGTAGACGGACAGGAGCAGCACCCCGCTTGTCACGCCGCTAGCGAACAACCACGGCGTCATGGTGACCGCTAACATAACTGCTCTCGTGGTGGTTGTGAGTCGACTAATAGAAACGAAAGAAAAATATAACGATTTCTCTCCGTTAATAGACTTTGCACAATAAGAGATGCATGCAAAAGTGCCGCATGGAAACGGTAACATTTTACGTCCTCCTCCCTGTGAAGTGGAGGTAGTAAGGCAAGTAGCGTATCGAGGTGGGGGTGGAGCTGGCAAACCACCCCAAGGCTCATCATGTAAGGGACCTCCACATTAGTCTCCAAATAATAATAATACATTTATTGTCAAAAGAACAGTTAAAACTGTGTATGACAACGTGGACAAATTAATTTACACTCCGGAATCTAGCAAGGGATCATTCCATCATTTCCGATCAAGGACCCTAAAGTGGAGGCCTATTTAAAATTATTTAAATTTAATTAAATATTATTCTAACAAGAAATTTGAACATGGATATTATCCGAAACATATTTAAAACCGTAAACTAAAATATAGTTCAGTTTTTTCATAAATAAAACTCAAATTTGAAATGTTCTTAAGAGCTTTGGTCAAATTCTAGTAGGCATGCAAAGATGTTTATGTATGGGGGGGGGGGTCTCCAAAATCGCAAGTTCAGGGGCCTCAAAAGATACACCCGCCCCGGGGCTCATGAGGTGTGGGTTCGCCACTGATGCAAGGCGTGAAAACCATGGTGAGAACAACAACGATTTCGTGTGTCATTTTTCACGAATTGATATAGTGAAATAAAATTAATTAATTGTTTAATAACTTGAACGTCTCCCTCTGCATCAGCGGAACGTGGAGCGACAACATCCGCCCGTCTTCGCCTTTCTCCTCTCCTCGTCCGCGAACATTAGGGTCCAAACACGGGCATCCATTTCCGTCACTATTTCACTTGGTGAGGTCCAATCATTTTCATGGATAATAATTGTGTATTTACATCTTTCTGTAAGTTACTTATGCTCTCCCCAAAATTTTGTTGCACAATAATAATTTGTAAGAATGAGTGTTGCAGTAGTACTAGTTCCAATTAATTTTATACTTGCAACATGAAATATTTGTTCCACTTAATTTTATTACTAACTGAGAGGTTTGATATCTTTCTGCTGCCTTTATTAAGCATGCGCGATATATAAAGAAGAAAACCTTGTATGAGATATATAACATTAGTGGAGATGATTTGAAAAGGGGTTCGTGGCACACAAAATCCCATAATTATGAAGGTGTCTGGTAAACTGAATTTACCATGAGGATGAATTTAATGACTGTTACAGTCCTCTCTCTTTCTATAACAATATCCAAGAGGCGGAGCATTTTCATCGTTATAGTGAGAGATACTTGGATATAGAGACACCAAAATTTTGTGTAGAACGTTTAAAAATTAAATAATTTTATAAAATCACACAAAACGTATATATTACCTAAAATATTAATATTATGTACTTTAATCATATTTTCGGTCTGCATATATAACTAACACCAAATCACACGACCCTATTTTTATGAGCAGACGTATATTTACACTAAAACCACAAACAACGCAAATAAAATAACTTACACAACGTTTCAATCCTTTTTGTGAAACATCTTCAGACATTGGGCTCACGTCAGTTGTGATGGGAGTGATTTATTAGTTTTTAGTGTAAATATATGTTTGCTCATAAAAAAATAGGGTCGTTTGATTTGGTATTATTTAATTTCGTTAAATTTGGAAAAAAAAACTGTAGTAGTAGTTTCTGTTGAACCTTCATCTTTTTCCCTGCTATTTTGACTCTATTTAAGATAATGAAGAAACTCTTATGGCAAACCAAATAACCCTCGTTCATTTCATCGAAGAGAGAGTGTATCGTTATAAAGAGAATCGTATAATGAGAGCGAAAGCGCAGTATTTTAATTTTTTATTGGGGCTTTACGACTCGCCGACATCGAGGTCATTAGAGCTCTAAATACTGTGTTCGAAGGCGCGTTTGAAACAATGACGAAGGCAATGAAGAATGGACGACTGCGGTGGAGGGAGGTACCCGACGCAGGAAGGAAAAGGAAACTTGAGAAAATGTACAGGTAGGGGAAGTGCTGTTACGCACTAAGGAGAGTCAACATGACTCTCCCCGCGTGTGGGACTCGCCGAATAACCACTAAAACCCTTCTGAATTACAATATATCGAAACATAAAAAGAAAGTGAGGGCAAAAAAGAAGAGAGAGACAAAAGATTCCGAAAACAAAAAAAAGTAAATTTAGAGAGAGACCAAAAAATGTAAATTCAAAGCAAAGGGTAAAAAACAGATTTAAATCCAAACCCTCCCGGGAACGTGTGGGAGGAGCCCCGTTTCGTGTATGGATTTGAGTAATGACATACGAAGAAAGATCAGATACGGTTCCAGGGGCCACATTCCTAAAGGAATCTAAATAGACGTATAGAAATCGGTTCATTTTGCCCAAGTATAACGTCTAAACTGTTGGGTAGATTGTGTCGCCGTCGGCTGGTACTATATTTGAGACACTCCAGAAGAAAGTGTTGTGTTGCAAGTTTCACAGATGGGGAGGTTCACCGCGTAAGAGATGACCATGGATAAGATAGCAGTGGCCAATACAAAGACGTGTAAGGAACACTTCTTCACGTCTGTTCGCACGGGATGATGACGACCAGGTCTTAACGGAGTATTTTACCTTCCTCAGCTTGAAGGCGCAAGTTTGCCATTCGGTTTGCCATGTCCCATGAAGAGACGATCTTATGGTAACTATTGAATCTGACGTAGAAACAGATGAACGGTCAAGGACTGTCCTCTGTGTTCCTCGCTTCGCTGCCTCATCAGATTCTTCATTACCCAAAATACCCACGTGCCCAGGAACCCAAGAAAGGACTATTTCAAAATTTTGAATTACTAGATGGGTTATTAGATTCTGAATAGTCAGTGTACGGATGTCAGAAGTGTACAGTGAAGACACTAATCACAGAGCACTAACAGTGTCACAACACAGAACCACACGCCGTATTGAAGATTGCTGAATGAACTTCAGCGCCCCAAGGATTGTATATTCTTCAGCAGTGTACATGCTGCAAAACGAATGGAGACGTAAAGAACGAGTGGCTTTGTGGCAATGGAAAGCAGCACCAACGGAATCATTCACGGCTGAGCCATCAGTGTACATGAACATTTGATCCAAATAGAAGTTCTCCGAAGCGCTGCTGGTATACAGCAGCAGGAGTGTCTTGCTTTGAAAGTTGAGACAGCCGAATTTCGATGGTTGGTTGCATGAAGGACCAAGGTGGTGTGAGAGAGTGTGAGTATTTCACTGGAGGAGGTGGTGTGATGACGTTTTCCTCGATGAACAAAATTTGAGGGAATGGATGTGATAGCGAGTAGCTGTTATCCAAATAATGTCTTCTGTTAAGAGATGGTTCGCCAGCGTCTACTAGTAAACATTCTGTGCGACTGGCGCAAAAGGCACCAGTTGCAATACGAACTCCTGCATTGTGGACACTGTTAAAAAGCCTGAGTTTCGATGGTGAAGCGGATTAAGCGGAGACGTATACAATACTGTCATTATCTAATGCAGGTTGAAGAGGACTTCTATACAAGCGAAGAAGTCATGTGCGGTCTGCGCCCCATGATGATGCGCTTAGGCAGCGAAGGAGGTTTAGGGAGGAATTACAACGGGATTGTAGTTTTCGGATGTGATGGCGCCAAGTTAGTGTGCGGTCGAATATGAGACCCAGGAATTTTGCAGAGAACGAAAGGAAGACGTTGACCCCCAGGAAAAGGATCTGGATTGTGAAGATGGTATATCCTACAGAAATGCATACAGCGTGACTTGGATACAGAAGAACTAAAGCCAGTAGACATGCTCCACTCACGTAAACCGTTTAAAACCAATTGCAGTAAAACCAATTGCTGTATATGTCTGTGTGTTTCATCCATTCTAGGCAGCATGTCGTGACTCCCACACGTAGACTGCAAAATGCCGCCCACACAGATGCACACTCGCGGAAAAGCTAACAAGAGGCGGTGTCCTTTCCACGGAAGGTTAGAGATAAAGACCTCTGCCCATCACAGTTAGCATATCATTTACTGACAGTTCTACGAATCGGCTAATGCAGGCGTAAGCATTTAGAAGTAAACTCACTAAGATTCAACAGCCAGAGGAAGAGCTCTGTTGGAATTGGTTTCTCGACTTTCACATGGTCATTAGACTCCTCTTTGTCCTTGTATTACCTGAGAGCACTGTAGTGTTTTTTGACTGAATGATGACGAGCAACACTTAGTACAGAAAGGTTGGTCATGGCTATTGAAGAACGAATGGATAACGAACTTCGGCTACTGTGTTCGAAGGCGCGTTTGAAACAACGACGAAGGCAATGGAGAATGGACGACTGCGGTGGAGGGAGGTACCCGACGCAGGAAGGAAAAGGAAACTTGAGAATGTGGCCAGGCGACGGAACACTTCGCGATTAATTTCCATTCTTCCGCCGCCGCCGTGCCGTCTCAGCGCAAATATTGACTTTGGCGAGCGCCTCGGGCTGAAGAGACACCCTTCCTCCTACCACCCTCATCACTTGCTTCCGAGCACGGGTGGGCTTCGGAGAATCAAAATTTCAAAGTAATATCTTCGAAAATGCTTTTCGTATCGGCATCTTTCCTCTGCAGCGGCTTATCCTCGTCTTTTGTTTTTCCTTTTTTTAGCAATCAACGAGAAAAGGTTCCTGATAACTTAGAAGCCTCGCAGGCGGACGGGACTGCTCGAGTTTCTAAGATGAAGACTGAGACGTATTTGCGGACTGAAGTGACGTTGAAAGCTTTGGTTAGAATCACACGATGGGGAAAGTGATCACTGTTTTTAGACGAATTGACTCCACTTGTCTTTCGGCTTATACAAAATTTGTCTGTTTATAGCTACTCCACCCCATAAAAACATGGAAAATGTTCTTCTCCCATATTTATGATCTTATCAACAAGTGGTTTCCTCTTTCGAGTTACGTCTAGCCATGGAATAAATTTATACTACCACCTTATCTTAGTATAAATAAGTCATTGTAGGTAGGTGTGTCCTAAATGTGCTAAATCAAGGAACAATTTTCAACCAAATTTAGGATGAGTATTACATAATTTAAATATGGGACTCCTTTTGCGCTACAATTCTGGACATTTTTGAATTATTACCTTAATTGCTCAATTACAGTCATAAAATGCAGTTGCCCTATGTCGCTTCTCGTAAATCATGATATCAATTTATGTAAAACTTGAAATGATTATTTATCACCGAGTTAAAACTTGCAAAAGTTATTAACCTTAAGAAAGCCATCTACAATAATGAGGAAATGATAACATTTAATGTTACTATAAGGTTAGTTCATAAATAAGGAATCTTACAAACATCCCTTTTGCAATGGAATAGAAGAGAGCGTTCATACATTATGCAAGGAACGGAAACTCATCATATATAATATATCACGAGATAAAAAATGGAATGTTTACCAGTTTATTGGCACCATAGACAATGCAATTATTGTAAATTGGTGTATGGAAATGAAGCCAAGGGTAAAATTATAAAAGAAATAATCTATTTCGGTCAGTAATATAATATTGTGATCGAAATGTAGATGTAGATTAAAAAGAAACTGATGTTACTGCTGTAAAGATTGCGTTCTGCAGGCGATAACCAGCCAAAGCATTCATCGGACTGGAATTTTCTTCACTGTTCGGACTGTCCGTATCATGGTCTTTGTAATCGGTGTTCCTGTTATGTTCTGTAGTACAGGGTATTGATAACTTCGTGGTATGGATAACGTCAGTATCTGTTCGGGCCTAGATAACATTATTTATTTAGTTATTTAGATTGTTTTTCGTAATGTCTCTATCCGCAGACATTGCAGATGACAGAGACAAACCAGAATAAGTGATCGTTGATCTTTTATACATGCCGAAAATACAAATGTTCGTAACTAAGATGGTAAAGGAGCAAAACCTAGGTAGCCATCCAGTGAGGGAAAGGCAAGGGTTCGAATCTCCATTGAACTAGGTCAATCGAACAACGAAAAACTTCGTATTTCTTCCTTGCGTTTATATCACGCAGAGAGTCACATATCTATAACGGAGATCACCATATTGGTAGTCGACCTGAATGTCATCGTAGATTCAAGATCCAAATTTTATTCACCGAATATGATGACTAGACTTACGGAAGTCAATTTGCGAATTGTTGTTCTTTGTTTTTTCGATGAACTCGTTAACTTCGTACGAGGAGAGACGTATGAAGACCACTACGCAAGTGTCTGGAATCGGGAGCATTAACTGATTTATGACTCCGACTCCGATTTATGATTTCAATGGTTCCATAACTACCTGTGGGCCCTCAGTTCAACAATCACTGATAATCAAAACTTACGACTATCAAACCCATTGGGAGCTATTTACATTGAGAAGGAGATATATTGTCTATAAAAGTGAGTAGAATTCACAGTTGGACCCGAAGCGTGGATAACGTAACCATACTTATATAGTCAGTTTATAACCAAATAAGTTTGTTTTACAATCACAAAGGTTTAGATGGGAATAGTATTATCGAACCCCATTGTTTAATTTCGCTGTCATAAAATATTTTCAATAACAGATCTATCTTTCATTATATTTTAATTCTGAATGATAGCTCTTTTTGTAGACACGTTCTTATCGAATGAGAGGGACGTTTTTTAAATTTTAAACGAATGTTTTTCAAAAAGGTTTCATTAATAAGAAAGAAAATTACCAGTTACCTCGTTTTGTAATAAACACTTTTTTAAGTAACCAGTACTCATTGAAATATGGCAAAACTACAACACAGTATAATTAAATATAAATTTTGGTCTATATAAATGCATCAATGTCAATTCGATTATCATAATCTTGAAATTACAAATAGAAATGGACTCTGTTTGATGACGGATAATTTAATTATTTTTTTTAAAAATTGGAGTGCCGCAGGGAACTTGCTTAACCTTCATTCGTCCACACCTGCCTCAAAGCGATCAGAAACGTCTTACGCAAGAGAGGAACCGAAGTGTGTGGGAGTGGGCGATCAGCCCAGGAATCTGTTTGCAGGGAAGCCCAGAACTGGCGCTTTCGTGGATGCCTCTGACGACACGGGCGATGTGTTTAATTAAACCTTCGCTCCATCATTGCCGACGGGTCGACGGCGGACGATGCAAAGCTTGGGCGAGGGGGAAATATGGAAGGGAAAGGGATTTCCAACAGCTGGCGGTGGAGTCAAACCCCGCTCTCCACCCTACTTTCTCCCACCATTCACAGCGCTTCTTCTTCCAGACCATCAATCACCGGTCCCTGATCCGAAATTTAACGTAGCATTTCATTATAACAAGCGGCAAGGGAGCTCATCTTTTCTTTGACTTTGTTTTCTCTGTCAGCTGCGTTGGGCGGCAAAGGACATCAACGTAGGGAGTGAGATTTCGACGTTCGTGCCTAAATGAGAGTCAGAAAAAAGACTGTGCTTTAATTAGAGGTGCACCACACCTGCAGCTGTCGGCAAAAGTGGTTTCCAAGGTAGCATTATACGCTTTCGTGTCTCGTGGGAGTTGGTTTAAAAATTGTGGCTTCGATGAGAGTCGCGTGGCGTGAGGTTTCCACTCGCAATATCAAAGCAAGAGTAATCATAAATGACGCTCGAAGTTATTGATTTTGTCATGGGTGCCAAATTGGAAGGGATCACTGGGATATGTGAGACGAACGTTAAAAAAATGTTTGTGGCTTAGTATACTCATCCAATAACCTATAATTATTAAAACCACCCTACAAACTAGAATCCCAAATAAATCTTACAGTCACGTTCACTTCCAGAAATATGAGTATGGAACGTGAATATTGATATAATTTATTTTACTGTAATAAGAGTACGAAATTAGACAGTATTATAGGAATTTTCTAGTTTCCACTTAATTTTTTTTAATTTGATACAATTTCTAGTCATTTGATTACACACAATTTTATTATTACGATTATTATTATTTTTTATTTAGTTCTCTCAACTTCTATTGGTTTTTCTCTCAGCAGTGGATTATTGAATCAAGTTCTGCTGGGAGAAAGAATCTATTTCAGGTCCAAGAACTTTCTGGTAATGTGGGTTGAGGACAGAAGGACGCTGTGTTGCAATCTACTTATTATATTGGTGTTGATTTTGAGTTTTTTAATGGAGTCGACCAGGGATGGGGTACTAGTCCTAGGGTAGATAAAGTGATAGGCACTATGATCACTTCTTGAACATTCCAGAGTTATTTTACTTAAAAGACTAGTTGTTGGTATTTTGATATTTTGTCGTTCTTTGTTTTTTCTAGATTGTTGTAATTTACGACAGCAAAATCGATGAGATACACTTTTGATTCTGTTCTTTTCCAAAGGATGGTATCAAGTCTGTTGTGAATTGTTGTTAGGTCAGTGAGAATGCTTCTGTCCCAGTACAAAATATTTGCTTTCAAATCGTCTTGCAGGACTGGTTGAGGTTTATACAGATGGTCTGGTGGTATGGGATTCTTAATGAAGTTCAGTGATTTTGCAATTTCCAGGTGAATTATTTTTCCCAAGTTATCGTGTCTAGTTTTGTAATCATTTTGGGCCAACTGTGTGCAACCACCAATGATATGCTCGAGAGTTTCTTTGTTTTGGTTACATCGGCGACATGAATCTGTAATTCCGATTTCTTTCAGGATTATTTTCCTGTAGTTTCTGGTTGGTGTGACTCCGTCTTGCAT
>NNCF01130032.1:4231-62138 GCA_002313205.1 Laupala kohalensis | reverse complement strand
TTGGGGTAGTTCCCATGTATTGGTTTATCTTGCCAAGTTGTCATTCTATTTTTTTGTATTGGTTGGGGTAGAGGCTCATTCAGGTGACAGGGTGTATAATTTTTATCACTGGTTGTAATTGCTTGGTGTAGTGATGAGGTATACGCTTTGTTCCGGAAAAAGTTATTGAGGATATACTTTTGTCTTTCATGGAGGTCTTTGATTGGTATGCCTCTTCCGCCCTGGTTACGTGAGATGAACATTCGTTCTAATGCTGATTTAGGACGGTGTTTGTTGTTGCTTGTCATCGTGGTTCTGATTTTCCTCTCTAAATTTTCCAGATCTGTAGTTGACCATTTTACTACCCCAAATGAGTAGGATAGTATGGGGATGACTAATGAGTTTATTGCTTTCGTCAGGTTACGTGAATTTAAATGAGTTTTTGTTGTTATTTCCATCCTTCTCATGAATTCTTTAGTGATGTGTTCTTTGACTATTGTGTGTTCTATTCCATTTGTTTGCATCACACCAAAGTATTTGTACAGTTCATTAGGTTCTAGTTGTTCTATATCTTGATCTTTTACTGTAGTGTATGGTGTTTTTAACTTTACCACGAACGAGGTTTTGTAATTTACATTTATCTATTCCAAATTCCATTCTGATGTCGTTGCTGAATTGTTCTATTAATTATTATTAGTATTATTATTATTATTACCATCTGTAACTATTTTTACAACTTGTAGTTGAATTCAAGTACAGTGCGTGGTATACCAAGCATCCTCACCTCAAACAATATTACAATTTAAAAATTTAAGGATGGCTGCTTTTTGTAAAGTTAAAAATATGTTTTTTAGAAGTTGAAGACGATTGATACTCAAATGTTGACGTGAGGGGTGACTCCAGAGGTGGACTATAGGGACTATATGAACACGCTCCATATTTCATAAGCGTTATTATTTTTATTATTATTATTACTATTGTTAATCGGATAGCCCAATAATACCTCTTGAATTTATATTAACAGTTTTTTTCATGGAGGAACCTAGGACTCAGAAATATTTATATTATGAACATTGAAGAATTATGGCAACTATGCATTTCAATAAGTTTACTAATTATTTGTAATAAACTAATCAATCGACATACCTATTTGTCTTTTCAGCACACAGTGGTGTAAGGAAGATAGAACTGAAGTGAAGAGATGAACCATTCTCAGTTGCTTCCACTTTTCTCCCTCATCAATATAATATATGTTGGTGTAATACACACATATTCAAATATTGTAACAAAAGATTATCTTTAAAAATTCTACTCCATATTAAAACAGATCACATTTCCTTTTACATTGTGACTGAGTAGTTTCTTCAATTAAATGTACAGCATTATCCAAAAAATTAAACTACATTCGTTTCACATAGCTGGTTTCACGTACCTAAATCATATTGCGAAAGTATTGCAGTAATGATAAGCTTCAAACTTCATTTAGCATATCAAATTTGATTTCGCAAATTTCATGAGTAATATATTATCCATTATGGTAAACGTAATTTGTAATACTGTACTTTTAGGAAATGATACCGTGATTTATTTAATAAATTTATACCTCAATCACCACTGTTTCATGTAATGATTATTCCGCATTCAAATTAGTCCTATTCATCAGGGAGTAATAATTCTTTCAAAGAAAGTTTTATATTGGTAATACTATTGATTATTGCAGTCACATTTGAAAGATACTTTTAGAAGTGAGGTAGTAAATAACGGGGATATTCTGTAGTTTAGTTAATCGTACTATAAGTGACAAACCGAATGGGACATCACAATATATGTTTATAAAACAAAATATCTTTTGAGTAATAATATACTATTCTTCTAAATATTACAAATTATACCATGGGTAAGTGGAAAAAATGATTGATGAATTTCCCAATTTGTAAATTTTATGTTATTTCTGTGACCTTATGTTTTCATTGGATAATCGCTTCTTGCGGATTTGGAGAATTATTTATATCTATTGAATGCCGAAAGAAGATTTCATTGATATAGCTATTTTTTTTCTTCAGATATATAAGAGAAACTTTGTTCGACTTCACTCTGTATTAGTCCAGTAATCTGGGACTTTTATATGGAAAGTTTTGCAGAAGGGATGATTTTTCTTACCCGTATGTTTTTTTTATTATAGTAGTACAATACATTTAATACAATAGATTAAAGAAATTGACGTACACAGTGTAAGCACGACCACTTGACCAATTACTGCAGAAGTTTTTAAACAACAAGAAGTTAGAATGGAGCAATGAATCTTATAATAATCAAAAGAATTTTATGAATTTTGTGTTCTGTTTTTATATTAACATTAATACATACGTTGTTATGTAGTTATATTCAATATTGTTACACATGATGAAGGTCCGAAACAAGATTGTAATATGTTCCGTCTAGGTGAAAGGCTTTGCAGTAGTGATGATTTTTCGTAACCGTATGTTTTTAGGGTGATGAACTCGAATCTATGATTTACAAATAAACATTCTGACTGAGGAACCAAATTTTTGATAAAAATTACGATTCTTTTTACTTTTGCACAGTTCTTTCAAAATAGTTTTTGAATAAGTTGCAAAAACGTTGATGGAATATTTTAAAACGATAATAAATTTCCTAGGAAGAAGGTTCTATTGTATTTCTTATAAGAAGAAAGGGTGATTTAGAAATTAATCGAGAAAATCAATCCATTATTCCGTCACTCCGTCATACCATTGCTGTCGCGCCTGTCGTACGTTCCCTTCCTCGTGCTACTCCTCAGCTTTTACACGTTTTTGCGTGTTTTTTGCTAGTATAATCCGAGAGAGTGTTCTGCCATCGCAAATGTATATTACAGTTTTCAAAACGTACGTTGTTCCAGCAAACGTTGTCACAGGTCATTTCGTCAAGATGGTATATGTTGAACTAGTTAAAGGTTGTAAAGGCCAGGAAGGTTATAATCTCCGCGTGGAAGCAATCAGTAGCATTTTTTTTTGTGATTTAAACTTTTTAACATATGACGAGTCATCTATGTATAATGTTCTTCAAGTTCTTAAATCTCTGGATTTAGATTAAAGACATGCGTGAATAGAAGTAACGAATGAGTGAGTAATATTTTCGTAGCCCAGAAGCTGTAGCTACTTAAGTTTTCTTATTAGAATAGTATGTAAATATGAATATTCATTCCAAATAATATATGACTGAAGGCATCCTGAAGCAAAATGAGAGAGAAATATTTTTGTATCTATTGGTGGAATAAAGTGAACAGTCTTCCTGAAAGGGACAAATATGCATAAGAATTTAAAATGGAACACAGCCCTCTGAAATCAATTGATACTATTATGCTTCTCCCCGGAAATATTATTTCCGGAGTACAATTAATTATTTATTTATTTTATGACTTTTGGCGAGGTAAAGTATATGGGACCTGAGATGAATCCAGATTCCTTGACGTGTATTGTCAACGTTTTACGGAACTCGTTACAATCCTGTTTGGGACCTTCATCATGTGTAACAATATTGAATATATCAACGTAACATGTATTAACGTGAACATAAACACAGAACATAAAATTCATCAAATTCTCTAAATTATTACAACATTCATCGCGCTATTGTAACTTCATATTGTTTAAAAATTTCCACATTAATTGGTCCAGTAATTATACTGTATACATCAATTTCTTTTATCTATTGTATTTAATATATTGTACTACCTTAGTTATTTATAGTGTAATTATAACCATCACACCAATTTATGGTGGTATAAGTTTTTTGAACATATAAGGATATAATATATGAATGAATATTAAAAGAATTTAAAAAAACGAGACGAATATTATGTTCTGTTATGTCTTTATTATTTTATATTTATTCTTCATATTCGTTAATGACCAAAGGACCAAAATAGGATTGGAACGTTGTGTTCCGTGGAAAGTTCGCAATTATTGTATGGAGTCCCACTAAGGTCCTATTATATATTTAATCATAGGAAATGAGCGTAAATAGTATAATTATAATTATTTTCATCTCGAAGTTTCCTAAATAAAGGCAGAAACATTTATTTAGGAAATGTAATTAATATAATTTAAATGTAAATAATACATTTCATTTTAAAGGATAAAAGAAATCATAAAATATATTTTTTGAAATTGTATATGTAGATTTACAAATTTTTATAAAAGAAAACTGAGAGAACATGTTTATTCCATAATCCCTTGAGAATGAATAGTATACTTAAAACTTTACGTAAATATCTGTAACAGAGTACGCCTCATCGTTGTTTCGATAATACGGGTATAATAGCGTTTACCAAAACTAATAATACTTACTGACTATCTTGTTAATACTAACCATCATGTTTCCCACGAGTAATAATAATACTAATCATTAAGTAACTTGTCATCGAATTTCCAAAATACAGAAATACAAAAAAGAAAATCATATAGTCTACATTTTATTTTATATTTCCCACTAATATTTACCTTCTTTTTTCCATCCGCACTAGAAATATTTGATCGTGAAATCAATTATGAAGTCCGGGTACAAATTATTCAAATACGGTCGAATTTATTTTGCAGTCTGAACATTTTATGAGAGTGTATCATATTAGAGCTTTGGTACTGGAGGGCATAATGTTTCATTCAAGTATTCAAGTAATATTAGGTATTTGTAGATACCTAATACGTTTATATTCTGTGCTATATTGTTAGGTGCAGGTAACTTGTAATGTTGGTAAAGAGGGAAAACTTATTTGATAAAATATTATCGTGTAATTCTACTTTATAGTTAACTGCATCTTAAAAACTTGGACTATAGTGAAACAACACGCAACAACTAATGTATAAAACGCGTCATGACATTTAATACTTCAGGTGTACGCCAAATAGACTATTTGAGATAAATAAATCCATTTGAGAAATAAATGAACTTTAAATTACCAACGAAAAAAATCAAATTAGTTTTCAATAAGCAAAAGAAATGAAGCGGAATGGAATTCTGCGGACATAAGTTATCTGAATAATAACACAATTTATTAGCTTCGCAAAACCAGTTACGTAGATTCATAAAATCATATATAACGACTCATGGAGGTTGTAATTTTATTATTTTCATTCCGATGCCATTTATTTTCGTTTCCCGGAACAACTTTAGTGCTTTGGACTGCGATAATTTTTATTGCGGACAATAAGTCTAAATCAAATATAACTGCAATCGCTTTGCAGTAAACTCTGGAGATTAAGTGATGTAATGAAAATTGAATGATATAACTAAGAATAGCTCTCGACCACATGTTACTCAATTTTGAAATGGTTTTTGAAGTTTTGGTCAATCAATACACATAGTCATAATGTCACCAACGTTCTTACTACATGTTTATTCAGCTTCAGAGCTTCTGAATTATTGCTTTCTTTATTTCTATTTCCATTATTTTAGTACCAAAATGTAGAGCTGATCACCGTATCATGATCAGAAGGAGAACTCTCGCACCCACATTCGTAATATGGTAAGTGTTCGAACTACCTCATGCAGCTTAGATTTGGTCACGATGGTTTGGAGGTGCAGTGTATATTTGAACTATTACGAGACAGAGCATTGTAAAATGGTAAAATCACAGTTTATTCACAAATGGGTTCGGCTTACGGATTTATGAGAAGAGTTCTAACCCAAGGAATATAATGATACCAACATCGAAAACGTTTAGAACCAAGGGTACTCCTTTGATAACAAACTAAGCGACCTATTGAGTACGTCTGGTCAATGAGTGAAAATTTTCTTCACAAGGATCGATTCCCAGTAGTCAAGTTAGAAGTTCAACTTTATTTGCTCCGAGCTACGCTAATTATAGACCTATATTAAAATTTAAATTGATTTACGAACATGAATAAAGTTCTACATCATGACATTGTTATAACATTGCTGCTATTAGAAATGTGGTTTTGTTGAGTAAAGCACCAATAAACATTTTGGAATAGATAATTAAGTTCATATTTTTGAGTAATGTCTCTTTAATGATCGGGATATTCTTTGCCATTATATTATAATGAATTAGTTCTTGCGTTTGGGCAACCTTTATTTGAACTATACCGACGTTTCAATAACGAACGTTATCTTCTTCAGGGCTCATGAAGATTCACTGAGGAATGACTAAGCCCTGAAAAAGATAAATGGTATTTGTTATCGAAATGTAGGCATAGTTTAAATAAATGTTGCCCAAACGCAAGAACTAATTAATTATATTAATGTCTCTTTACGTTTGCGATTTGTGAACAATGTCTACTATGTAGGGGCGCTATGTAGGGTAACTGAGATTAAAAATTAATATTAAAAAATGGCCAAGACAATAAAAAAATTCTTATTATAACTTATTAACACTTATTTATTTTCTTTTTCCACTACTGATATCATTTACCTACCAAATAATCGAAATAGTTTAATATTTATATCTTTAGTTACTGTTTCAGTTCATTGAGAGTGAATACTAGGGTATAGTATGCACAGTCCACGGTACGTTTCAAGACCTCTGTAAGGCATACGGGCCCTAAGCCCCGCCATATATGTTGTATATTTTATGTTAAAATAAAGCCCTTTTGAATTTGATTTTGAATGTAGAGGCGCAGCGTTGGTAAACAGACCTGCAGCACAGGGATTACTAGTGCCCATCCTTTGCACCCTCAGGAACAGTTATAAGCCAGAGCGGTTTCCGTCTCCCGTGTTTGCGGCAGTAGATTTGCGATCTGAAAACAATGACCAGAGCAACGCTCTGACCTTCGGCTTTGAGGAAATGTTACGCGTCGCTCCGGATCTTATGAACTCCGGGTGAGCACGGCAGTAAATGGTATGACAAAATTATTTAGTATTTTCAATTTCAAAAGGACTATTTTCACATAAATATTTACTATATATGGTGAGAGTTTATGGCCTGTATGCGTTATAGTAGCCCTGAAACGCGCCATGGGCTGTGCATGTAATTGAAAATAAAGTCAATGAACTGAAACAGTAACTCAAAATAGAAATATTAAAGGAATACGTAGACATCTTTACAATTATTTATCAGGCAATTAGTATCCGTAGGAGCAAATAAAATGAATAAGAGTATTGAATAAAATTTATATTCTTGTCACGACTTTGTCATGTTTATTTCAAAATTATCAGCTATTGCTATAATTAGTATTTAAATGACAGTTTCGTTCGTTGAGCACTGTTGGAACCACGAGAGACCAACTGTTAGAGCAAACACGTTAAGCGAGTAGAAGAAAGTACAGGATGTTTACAGGAAACCTTTAATAGAACAAGAAAATTTGGCGACCGGTTCCAATGAATTCATTTGAAGGATATATAGTTAGTGAGCAAATTTTATATATGGACATACCAATACATAACCATTCATATAAATCTATTTATGCATAACGAATAAACTATATGTGTGAAATTTGTACTGCCTTATTTTTTGAATAACCCATTACTTTATAGTGCGAAAAGCATGCAACAAACGATATGGTTTTGGCAAACATTTAGTAATACCCGAAACAGATATGTGACATCTTTTCTTTATTTCTTTATCTCCTCTCTCAAGTTTCCTCCCCGAAGGATAGGAATCCCTTGTCATTCAGATACAATGTTCATAAGTCGCCTCACCCATCCCAATCTTTCCACCTGCTTCGAGATTGCTTCTCGTGACTCGAGACATATCCACAGCCGGCTCCAAGCTGCTCGACGTGGTAGGAGACGTTGTCGAAGCGACTTCTCGACGTGGAGAATCGATCGTGGATTCGAGATAACTCGGAGCGAAACTCTGCGCGGAGCAGCAAACCGCCGCCGCCGCCCCCGTCGCCTTACATCCCCACAACCGGGAGCTGCCGGATGTGAAATATGAGCGAATCCAAGTTGCTCGAGCCGCATCGAGTATTTGACAAAAGCCCGTCAGGCGGGTCCGCATCGAGATAAAGAGACAAAGTTAGATGAGGTTTCTCGTCCCCGCTCTCTTCTATCCGCCGCCCCCCCACCCCTCGCCCGACAAANTATAAGAGACAGCGCGTTCACAGCCTTCGTTCGGCGCTGGTGAGTATGTCTTCCGCAGTCGACTCAGAATCGTGACTGGAGAATGTGTGGAAGCGCGCTGTTTTATGAAAGTCGAAGACATGCGAGGATTCACCGATCTGCAGTGAAGAATCTGAGAGACCGCTGAGGCTCTGATTGCGTCTTATTTACGACACCACACGCACCATACAGCGCTGTGGGTGTCATGCAACGAACTGCGTCGAAGGGACAATTTCTTTCAAAAATGGGTTGTTATTGTTTTATGCGCCGGCAAACGATCACTGCACTTGTTTGCTTTCTTGGACTGCGATTGTCAAGAAATCGAAACTTGGGTGGGACTTATTTTCTGTTTCCACGTATTGTGTTCCAGCATGAAGTATCTGGTAAATTGAATGATGTGCTGGAGTAGTATAGTATTAACTCTTCGTCCTCTTAAACCCCAAATCCTTTTTAATAAAGTAAAATGATTATCGTAAAGAAAACATAGACTTGCTAATGATCTGACAATTAATTATCATATGATGAATATTTCGGACTATAATTCGTTATAAAGTAGACCATGATTCGATCCATAGGTAAATTTCTACTAACGTACTGTCCATCCCCTCTTTTGCCAATTTCATCCCTAACACGTGCTTTAAAAAACTAAAGTGATCAAGGAAATCCACTGCAATTATTCGACTTATTAATAAACACAAAAATAGGGAATTAAAAAGCTTCGCTTCGTATCTCATAATCGTTTATTTTAAGTATATATTTTTTTTACCAAATTTGGATTCACGATCTTAACAAAATATTCCAAATATTTTTAATGAAATAACGTTCATTGTTTTAATAAGTCTGATGATTTAGTATCATTATCCAAGTGAAAATTGATAATGAAAAGAGTATAAATGTAGACAATATTTCACATTCAAATGTTTATGACAAGTTTAATCTTTGAAAAAAAGTATTATTATGATTAAATATGAAATATCGCGGAATTAATAGTGAACAAAAATGGGTCATCAATGTTTGTTACGTTTTGAAATTTGATTCTCTATAAGATATCATCTTTAGGGAACGGTATTGATTGGCGTTGCTTGCGTAAAATCGTCCTTGTATTTGCTTGGGCAGGCATTTCTTTAAACAGAAGCAGTCATACATGAATATTATGCTTCACAAGTATATATTAATGAACTAAATGAGCATATGGAAACATTCTTTTCGAGTGTACGAATTGTGAAAATTAAATAAAAGATTATATCTAGCTATAAGCCCATCGAAAGAAATGTCATTGATAACTTTAATTTTAAAGCTTTCGTGTTTCTTTGTTGAGAGTAACTTCCTTAAACACATATCGAAAGTACATTTATTTCCTATGAAATGTCTTAATAATATAGCTCTACTTTAGATTCCCAATAAAAAGTAAATATCCAAAAAATATTCAAGTTGCAGGAACTTGAAATTTTAGCAGCATTTAGAATAGCACGTAAAGAGTTGGTGAACAGGAAGTCAGACCTGCACCTCAGTCATTTCGTCAAGAATGTCCATTTTTGGCCTTTTTGACATTATTTTGTATGTTTTTAGACCTTTATCGCGGCCGTATACTATAAAAACCACTATAAAAATATTTTTGATTAGATATTAGTGTTTTATCGTCTAAGTTTAACTTCAGAGAAAAAATAAATAGCGGAAAATCAAAGTTTTTTAGTATTGGAAACAATATTAAATGCAAGGAAAGTTAAAATCGTGATTAATAATGATATTTTATCAGTAAACAAAGTGACAATGTCATTTGGCTAGGGAGCACATTTGGGTGCCTTATCCTGGAATATCCTTGTAGGAGAATAATTGTAATCATTGCGCTACCATTCAACATTCTCTACATTATAATAAAACAAAGTGTACTTTTAACGTACCGACTAGTGGAATAGTATCGATTGGCGTTACCGGCTTGAGCAATAAAGGTGTTGAAAGATAATACTTAATCGAATTCATACTTCGATCATTTTCGCATCAACTCCAATAAGAGATGCAAACAAAAGTAAGCGCTCAGATAAATCAGTCATCTGTACCAAGAACTTGAGGTTTCTAATTGGAACCGAAGGGCAGACGTTTAGATTGCCATAGTATATCATATATTCTCGTAACCTCATTTGAAAATTACAAAAACTGACATTCATAACATGTGAAGCATTTATATTTACAAAAATCGGTGATAAATATTTCTATCGGCAATACTTGTTAAGTTGAAACAAGATTGAAATTATTCTTTCTCTAAATAATTTATTTTCTTAATTTGTCCCTAATGCTATATTTCGAAATGTACTTTTTTACTTATCTTATTCATTAAACTGAGTGCAAATAATGGTTATCTATCTGAAAATCAATGAATATACCTTAGAGAAATGGAATTTCCGGCAAACATATTTCGCTTCAAAAAACCTATATCCATGAAAACCGTGTCACTCAAACAAAGGAATGCAATGAAATTCGGAGCTCAAGTCTCCTCGCTGTGAGGGTTTGCTACTCCCTGGAAGAACAAGCAAACTCTTGGAGAATGTAGTACTATCGCGTAAACTTCTGCTATTGAAACTCCTATTAAGTTTTCTTATCCGCTAAACTTTTTATCGGTCTTTATCCTGTAAACGCTTCGTGTGTAGAGTATCCTCCCACTTCGATAAAGATTTTGAAACGTCCGTCTTTGTGAAAGTTTGCAAAAATAAAACTGTTATCAATAAATACAAGAATATTTAGATTGTATCATGTTTTGTATACCACGATTGCGGACAAGGTTTATCTGAGATGCGGTAAAGTGTAACTCGAAATCTGAAGGTAATTACTGTACCTTTGATGAATATCTGCTCAATGCTCAAGTAATATTTCGAAAGTAATAATAAGTGGAAGAAAATATTGGTTTGTATTTGAACAATTGTCTTCAAGAAAGAAATGTTAAAATTAATTTACCTGTTAACAAAGAGAGAGGCATTCAAATAAGCGTTCGTTAAAATCTAGAAAATGAATTCGTTTTGCATGTGTGTCACTTCCCGATAATATTCTCCTTCTTCTCGAATATTATTTCAGTGAGAAATAGTCTTTGTGAGAATGGATGCGGTTATTTGATAACATTGTTCAAATAATTCAACTATTGTAAGATGCAATGGAATAAAATAGAAACGGTGTACGTCAAGACCGCCAGAAGAGATGCCTTACCAACATAATTTAATCTTATTTCTCCCAAAATTTTCAATTATATATTCATTGTTACGACTATATTTACCCTTCTTCAGTTTTCTTGTTAGACTCACAATATTATTCAAATTAAAAGTCAATCGTAACACATTACATTTTTCTTATTCTTTGCAATCTATGAACGTAATCAAGAAACTGGATTTACGTACTTCGTGGGAAAATTTTTTTAAATTCATCTTCGCTCAAAATACTTAATAGTTTGGATTTCAACCTTTCCCATTTTAAGAAAATGTTCATTTTTTATTTATACATTTCATATTATCGTTATTTTTTATATAAAAATATTTTCTTAAGAAGAAGAGCCATTATTTAATACAGAAATAAATGCCAGTATGAAAAAGTATTCCAATATCTAAAAACGTTTCTTTTTTGGAGAATATCTTAAGAGGAATGCATATATTTGAAATAACCATCGTCAAGTTTTGTATCGCTAGTTGTCTAAAACATCGCCAAGAAATGGAACTTTCAATACTCTTTTCCGCCAAAATGAAATTGATCTAAGAGATGTAATCCAGCTTGGAAGTATTTAACTATTAAAACTACTATTATACATTTTAATTATCATGGATTTTTGCTTGATTTACATACATTCATTGTTAAAGCAAACAAATCATTTGAATCAGATGATGGAATCATTCAGTAAAGCGCATTTTTGGTGGATCATTGGAAATCAATTTGTTGACCTCATGATTTCACTCTGTGAAGCACATGAAGGTATCCTGTGAGTCACATCAAATCAATCCGATAGTTCCAACCTCTATTTGGATATCGGAAAACGAACGGTTGGCTTCGTAGAATTACTCGCGGTAGTGCATATAATTATTCGTTGACCGTGGAATCAATAATGATGGTTGCACGAAATCACTGTATGAACTGCTTGAATTTACGCGACGTTCCGAAAGGAACAGTCCCTTTCACTCTAACATATAGAGTGTATATTTCACCGATTTCAAAATTTCTCACTATTTTTTAAAACAATCATAACGCATAAAATCATTTTCTTTTTTTTTTTTCATTTTAATTGTTTTATACAACCCGGCTTATCGACCTTTTGGCTATTACCAGGGCTGTATCCATCTCTTTTTGTATCTAGATGTTATATCTGTGTTCTTTTTGTTCTTATATCTCTCTTCAGTTCCACCGCGAGGAAGTGAGTAACCCCCTACTATCTACATATCCAGTATTGTATTAACATATTCTTCAATTTTTCCTATATATTTCCTCCTGTGCATGATATTATGTCCAATTCTTATCACTATATTTTCCATGTTTCTTTAGCTCTTTCATCCATTGTGTTCTTTCTTCTTCCACGATCTTACAGTTATGTAATACATGACCTACTGTATCATCCTCTTCACCACATATACACCATTTACTTGTTGTTAGATCTCTTTTGTACAAGTAGTCCTTGAAATCCCATAACCTGTTAAAATCTCATATACCGACGGCGTTGGCTGAAACCACCTTCTATTTTTATGGCTAAACTTCACATCCATTATGAATCTATGCGTTACTCTTCCTTCTTCAGCCTTTTCCCATCTTATATTCCAGCAATCTATCAATTCATTGCATATTATACTCTTCCATCCTTTTGTGGTCTTATCAAGTTGTACTATTCCCAATTGCACTATTTCTCCTCTCCATATCTTCCCTCTTAAGTAATATTAGTCGATTTCTAAATCTATTGGCATTACTCCCAATAACACTTGCAATGCTTTGGTTGATGTACTCTTGTATATACCACTCCAGGGCAGAAGACATCATCTTTGTATACTACTCAATTTTCTTTGAATGTGCGTATGCTTACTTTTCTCGTAGCATGCTTGAATTCCGTATCCTTTATGTGGTCTGAGTGCTTCTTGACATAATCCCACCAACTGCCTTGATCTTATTGTAGGTTTTCTAATGTCAACTCTTTGTAATCCTTTCTTCATCTTTTGAATTATGTGCTCTATGTGACTTGTAAATGTTAACTTACTATCAATCATTATGCCTAAATACTTTATTACCTGCCTTAATTGTAACCTCCATGTTGGAAATTTAATAATTGGATATCTTCTGCTTTAACCCGAATATCATTCCCTGTGATTTTGTTTTCATAATTGTTATTTAATTTCTGCACAGTTTTTCTCAAATTTCTCTTATATTATTGTTCTTTTTACCTCCAAATCCTTCTGGCTATTTGCCTCTACTAATATGGCTATGTCGTCTGCATAAGTTATAATGTCAACATTCTCTTGGTCCATCGCTTTTAGTATAACATTGATAATCAGCTTCCAAGCAATTGGGCCGATATGGCTGCCTTGTGGACAACCTTGCCGCAGTGTACTAATTATTTTTTTATTATCTATTTCTAAAATCACATTCCTGTCTTCCAGATTCGACCTTATTAACTTCATTAGTTGCAATGGTATACTACTCTTTTCCAATTCTATTATTATCGTGGACCACTGGGCACTGTCAAACGTTCCTTGAATGTCGATGCATACAAGGAGTACATATTTTAATGTTCTTCCTTGGACTTTCTTTAACAAGTGCCCAACCTCATCCTCTGTTCCTAGTCCAGCGGTAAAGCCATATTAGTTTGCATGCAAATTTTTAATTGTTTTTCCAATCTTTCCGCTATTATCTTGTCTAAAAAATTCCTATTCTAGGTAATAAAGTGATTGGCCTGTAGGATGTGCTAACTTGGTGATCTCTGTTTCCCGGCTTTAAGAGTAACTTCAATAACCCAATTTTCCAATTTCGCGGAAAATATCCGTAACTCTAGCAATTTTGGAAAATATCCATGATTTCTTGTCCGAATATTGGCTTCATTTTCTTTATCATCTCATTCGTGACGCAGTCATAACCAGGACTCTTGTTGTTTTTGAGTCCAGTTACTATTTTCAATACCTATACATACGTTCATTACTTGGCTCCACATACTCATATTCCTTGTGTTGCATTCTTTGCTCTTCTCCATCTAATATGTCCTGAATCAATTGCTTACCCGTAACTGTCCAGTCAGTTGTTATTGTATCTCCCTTTTTGATTGTTTTCCAAATCGTTTTCTTCTTGATTTTCTCCCTGCCTATCACTTATAGTAAGCCCCAAATATTCGTTGACAGGCTATCTGATACAATTGCTCCCACTCTGTCCGTTTCTTTTTCCTAATTTACTTCTTAAAATCTTTTAAGTACCCTCTATAAACTTTCCTCTCCCTCTTATACATTTCCGTTCCCTTCTACTTCCTTTTATATCGCTTCCTCATTACATTTCGTACCCCATTGGCTTCCTGTAATTCTTCATCCCACCATGTTTGTCTTCTTCTCTGTCACACTATCTCTTTGGCACAATATGGCTCTACTATTCTCAATATAATGTGTTGCAGGTTTTCTACTCGCTGATCTATATCTTCTAGATTACCTGCTAACTTATATTTGATGCCCATTTGTTCTTCCTGAAACTTTCCCCAATTTATTTTCCTGTAATACAATCTTCTCTTTTCTTCCTGATTCTTATTTTCTTTTTTTATAATAGAAATAACAATAAACATTATTGTCTTATTATCACATTCGATCTCTTCGTTAATCTCCCACATAGTTGCCGTAGTCCATTCAGTCCTTCCCTATATAGTTAGATCGATCATAGGTGTACAATTTCCACTATAGTAGGTTGGAATTCCGTATATATTTATTATGCTAAGATCTTTCTCAAAAATTATATTCTCTAACTCTTTTCCTCTCTTGTTCTCTGCATGATCTCCCCATTATGTGAATTTACCGTTCCAATCTCTACACAGATGTGTTTCCTTTCCCTTGTATCTGTCTAATATTTCTCTTACGAAACGAAAAATTCTTACTTCAAAATATTTCGGATACATTTATACTTTTATCACATTTATGTCTTCTTTTACTACACTGATCACCTGTACATCCTATTTAGTGTATTCTTTAATTTCCATGACGTCTCATTGAGTGTTACATATGAGTAAAGTTGATCGTCCTCAATAGCAATATATACATCTTATCCGTATTGGTATATATATATAGGCCCATATNATATATGGGTCTATGTTGAAATATGGCTCTTGTATGGCGCATACATCTATGCTGTTATCTTCTATATATTTTGTTAATTCCATTGCTCCTTGTAGTCCGCAATGCAAATTTTTCTGCATCACTTTAATTCCTATAGATGGTATGCTGCTTTATTATCTCCCTTTCCTTCTTGTATTCCTCACATTCCCGACTTCACATATTATGATCACTCCTTCTATTCTTTCTCCTACAATTGATGCAAACTGGTTTGTCTCTGTCTACTTTGCAATCTCCCTGCTCATGTCTTTTTTCTCCGCTATGTCCTCAACATTGATCCTTCTCTTTACAATATTTTGCTAAATGGCCAAAACGGTGGCACAAATAGCACCGAAGTGGGTTGATAAAAGTATCTATTCTGTATGATCTAAATTCAATAAAAATTTATTGCTGCATTATTTGTCTATATAACGCACTTTCCATTTCTAACAACCAATGTTTTATTCTTTATTCTTTCCTCCCTATCTTTTTAACTATTCGAACTGTATCCTTTCCCGTACCTCCATTCTGATGTTTCACTTTTTGTATTAACTCATCTTCTTTTTGCTCATCCACATTGTATTTGATTACTTTCGGTTTTATCTTTTTTCATTGTTCTATTTGCAATTTCCCATGCGATGTTATAATATTTCCTACCATTGTACACATATTACTCTCTTCCATTCGTAATAATAACTGCTCTCCATGAACCAACCTACAATCATCTATCTTGACAGCAATTATCTGCGGTGTCTTTTCTAGGAGTCTGTGTACTTCCCGTACTACATTTAATTTTCCAGCCTCCAGCTTTCCCCCCACCAATATTTCCTTTTCTTTNTCTTTTCTAGGAGTCTGTGTACTTCCCGTACTACATTTAATTTTCCAGCCTCCAGCTTTCATCCCACCAATATTTCCTTTTCTTTCTTCTCCGTCTGCGTACCACTTCTGAAAAAGTCCCTCCTGCTTCTTGCTCCTCTTCTTCTTGCTGTATCGTATTTGTCTGTCGTGTGCATTCCTCCATTTTGCTTTTCAGTGCCATTGTTGTTATTTCAATTTCTCCCTGCATTCCTCTTACATCCACTAATACTTTTTCTTGTCTTTCTATCACTCCCGCAAGTTCTATGCTGCTTACTATCCTATTTACCAATTGCTCATTTTTCCTTGTTCTTTTTCCTGGAACAAATTCCAACGCTCGTCTATTACTCCTATTAATCTTTCCTCCATGTCTTGCGAGAACTGTTGTCTTATTATCCCTAAATTATCCTCTTCTAATTTCTTCCCCATCTCCATTATCTGCTTCTTTGCTCCCTGGAAATCATCTGTTTCTTGTATCTCCGTTTTCAATTTGTCGTTCTCTTATCTATATTGTTCACAATTTTTCCACAATTCTTTTATCCCATCTTTAATCGAATGCTGTATCTTCCCTGAGAGATTTTTAATTTGTCATCTTCCGTTAGTAACTGTAACAGATCATAAATTTCTCTTGTTGCCTATTTATCCGGCTCTGTTTTGCGATATTTACGTGTTTCTCGTTGTTATAGTAACTCCATCATCCGTTATGGTACTATAATCGCTACCGCGTGTACCCATCGTTATTTGAGTATGACTCATCGTCTGTATTTCATCTGTTCGCTATTTTCTTTCTCCTTTGCTTCATGAAGCCTTCTCCCCTGCATCACATTCCGTTTTGTGTGTGTTTCACAATCAAATATTGTATTGTATAGAGTTTAGTGCGTCCTCATACAAATTTTAATTGTATCTACATGTTAAAACTTTCTCTACAAAGTTTTATCCTGAAATTATTTTTTATTCTGTGCATATAATACACATTCTCCAGGGGTCATACTGAGGTAAAGAAATTTTATTAGTTGGCAATCGGCGCAGTAGTTCAGTAGTTATAGTTTCTTTCCTAAACTGCTTGTTTCCGTAACACGTTTATGTTTCCAATATGGCGATTTTGGGCTGATCAAAATGTCTTAAATTTTATATCACTGTATTCTATCTTTGTCTCTTTCAGCATACTCATATTCAAAATATTTGTTACGATTGTGTTAATCAATTTTTGTGTCATAATTTTAATTATTATTATTATTATTATTATTTCTTCTTCTTGCATTCAGTGGTGTATATATTCTCCAAAATTTGTACTAAGTTAAATAAATTTTATTTGATGTCAGTCAGCGCAGTGGTTCAGCAGTTATTGTTGTTTTTTCGGAAACTGTACGTTTCCCTAGTAAGTGTACTTTTCCAATATGGCGGCTTTGGGTTGATCAACATATCTCATATTTTGTATATTGTCAAAATGTCTGTAATTTTGCATAAGGCCGTGCGATGAAATTACGTACTATCTTCTTTAAATACTCTTTATAAGCTACAGCAGCTTGCTTGCCAGCGTTTACTTTAACTACACACTTTGTAGAGATCACTGCCGCAATATGAACACATTACCTGCGTACATTATCTTATTATCTGTGATGATGTAATGGTCAATTTGTCATATATATTTTGACATAAAATTTCGAAATTAATATCTCCGGTATTTTCCAGTAGAAATTCCTGTAAATTTGAAGATATACTCCTCTGCCCTTACACTTTTACACTTTCATCTGCATTTCTTGTACGTAGATCGAATTACTTATGTTGTTTCGGTCCCTTTCGGTCGACTTTTACCAATTTTTGGCACACACTTGTAGTTTTAAGTCCTCTTCCTATTCGCATATATTTGATGGCTCAAATCTCTCCTGAAATTCACTTTCTAACAAACTACGTACTTGCAGACTCTTGCAGATTCACCCGTTCGACTCCGTAACCTCAGCTACCTTTTCATTGCGTTGTAACGACCTTATATAAGTCAAAACGTAGAATGCAATGGGGAATGATTGTATTTAATGTCTTCCATGTATTTCAATCCAGGCCAAGAGAGCAAAGATCATTACAAACCTAGACGAACTTAACAATCTTGTGTTGATTGATAACTTTCCCTGAACAAAAAGGAAAACAAAAAGACAAAAAACACTACATGTGCTCATTTCTGAAAGTGAAAAACATATTTTGATTTAAATACGTTTATTAAATGTTATATTGATGATTAGGAAATATTAATTCTGAAACAACGTCTAAGAAAAATAACTCGTAAATCTACCACAAAATCTTAATTCTCGAGTAATATTCTTAAAATGCTCTTTCTGTTTAATAAAAAAACTAATGAAAAATATCTTTATTATATAAGATGCAGTAAAGTAATATAAGAAGTAATTAAAATATCAGAAGCATATCAATTATGTAAGTCGATCACGTCTATTTCTGTTGTAGCTCAAAAATTTTAAATATGTAGATGTTTACTTCGTCAAAATAAAATGACTCAGTGAGACACTCTCTTGATCATATGATAAGAGTTTCATGCTAGATCCAATGTCTGTCAATGAAAGACCGCAAGTCTGTTTACTTTTTGGATCTCACATCCGTAGAAAGACGGAAACGTGTAGTCAAACACAACTGCATTTCCATTTCTGATTCTTCATCGACACTGTCAGTCTCGAAAATTAAGGGAACCTGATGCTAGTCAGGGAGAGCTACAACGGGAAGATAGTTTATACTTGACTTCTGAACATATTTGACAACGCGATTGTAAAAAGCTTGGTGTAGATTCCGAAGTTTATTTACTAATAAAATTATTAAAATTTGAAATAGTTATTTCCCGTTTTCCAGTAAATGACACAAAATATTCGTGTCAGTTTTGTGTATAAATAAAAGTTCACAAATATTTGATAGAAGAAGTATTGGTTATTCCAATATTCCACGTTCCTTCGCATTCAAGATAATGAGAATAAAGATGAGTTCAAGTACATTTGAAAGTTTTAGGGAAACTTGGTATATCTCCACATATTTTGGAAGTTGGAAAATCTATAGATTGTATACAAAAAACTGATAAATTACTGAAAGTTTTAATGAACAAATTTTATTGGAATGATTTTCGTTCTGATTTATTTAAACATTTTTATTAAAATATAAGATATGATATAGTAACTTTGTAATTGTGATGCCATAAACATCACTATGACTTCTTATATCATTTTAATAACAGAGTATGTTTAAATAAATCAAAAGAAGAGTCATAGAGACAAAAACACTTTTTGAAAAATTCCCAGAATACACGAACATGATATATCATGTATGCAATAAATTACCGAGGTGGAAAAAACGAAAAATGGACCGTATAATGACACTTGATAACATGGTTCACGAAAGAAAATAATAAAGGTCGTAGAATAAGAGATATTTTAGTTTTCGACGTCATGTATACTTTCTTTACATTAATCTTACTTAAGTGAGCAGAAAGTGAAACCCGCCAGTCATTTCCGAAGTGATACCGCAGGAGTAACAGATGCCTTTAAAGCCTATCTACATGTATACGTATCGCTCGCCTATCCGCCAAGCCGTCCGTCCATCCGTCCGCTCGCGTCTGAGCGTTTCAGAAATCGACCCTTAACGTTACACCCGCCGCCTCCACCGTCGCCGTTCCGCCTTTGAAATTCATCTGCTCCATCCCGCACCCAGCGGCCGCTTCGCCACTTCCCCGCATCCCGCCGACGCCGACGTCCCGCTCCCCGCTGCATTTCCGCGCCGGGCGCCGTATCTAACGAGCTTCTATGAAGTTTTTCTTTCCTTTCTTCCGGCGCAGCACATGCTTTATTTATCCTCCTCTGGTTCCTCGGAGGTCAACCAGATGTATCAGCGAGCATCTCGTCTCGGAGCAATGCAAAGAAAACGCGTGGGCGGCGGACGAGAGGAGGAGAGGAGACGAAAGAAGGAGAAGAAGAAGGATGGGCCGAGCGGCGACGATGCGATGTGGCGGAACCTCAGAGCCCCGGCAATGGAGGGCGCTTTACTGGCGCTTCGTCGCGCTCCACGCAGTTACGCCAAAGCCTCTGCCCTATCCCCGAGATAGACTGCTTGCTCGCCGGCACAGACCTATTCGAATACATTTTTGAAGTTGTGTGGGGAAGGAGATTGTGAGTACGTCATAAAGTAATAATGGCGTTTTAACGTAGGTGGAACACAAAAGAAGGTGTAATATCGGTAATGACGTAAGCCACAGGGATCCAGTGCATTCGCATAAAAAACCAAGCACGAAGAAATATTCTCTAAATCGTATAAAGCATATTTAATTTTACTCCCTAAACCCTTAGAACATAGTAGCTTGTACATTTGTTGACGTTTCTTCTCTTCATCATTTACCCTCATGCCATTCATGAATCATCCGCCTTGGGGAGGTGCGGCAGAATGAGCATCCGGCACCCTAGAAAATCCCCCGCCAAATCAAAGTAAGAGGCATCAAATTATCCCCATCTCCAACCCCTAAGGATTAGGGAAAATGCGTTAAGGTAAGGAAGAAGAAGAATAGGATAAATTAATAGATACTTTTCAACTCGATTATCTTTTTGAAAAAAAATAGTTAATTTTGAAATGATACTCAATATTTTTTTATGATTGAATTATAAAATATTTTTCATAAATTATTCGTGAATTATAAAATGATCTCTGCAGTATCTTCATGGTATTTTGAGCCTCTGGATCATGTAATTTTCACCACGAGTTCCTTACCTTTCGTTTTCCTTGGATTTGGGTAAGATTTGCTTATGACTGGTAATTATTAATAAACCTTTGGGTAGAGCATGAAATTGATAATACTAGATGTAAAATCTGTGGATGGAAATACAAGCATGAGAAACATTAAGCGTTCAGTTATAATGTTGGAGAAGTTAACATTGAACTAGGGACGTGCTGAAGCTGAAAAAATAACACAAATTAATACGATGTCACCAAACAGTTGTCTTCGGTAAAACATAAAACAATACCATATACGAAATTAAATATATGATTAAAGACTTTCGACCTTTAACAAACAAATACAAAAAAGTGCACAACATAAGTCTTTAATAATATATTTAATTTGATTATATAATAGACGTCAATAGTAGTTGAATAGGATATACCTCTTGTACCAGGTCCTTTGTAGAACTCTCTCGTCCTATTGCACTCTTTTCTTGCGCTATCGCACTTCGATATTGGAATGAGGCAAGTGAATGCAGTTTTTAGTGACAATACATTTTATTACAATACCACAGTCGATGTTTTAAGCAGTTAAATATCAACAAATATTAGGATTCTTCAGTATCATATTATGAAATGATTTTACTCCTCGAATGATTCTTATGTTTTACGTTCACGCGATTTTTCTTCCTTCTAAGCGATCAGTGACGAAAAGAAGCATCTCAGAAACGCAGCCCAGTTCAGAGTCGAATGTTCACTCTTAGTTATTTATTGTCTTCCACAGTCCCCCAGCTAGGTATCCTAGGAATATTGCTCTCTACATCGTAATATAAGTAAGTTTTTGTACTCGCTGAGACTGAGGAATTGTACGAGACTTTTGTACGAGACTGAGGAATCATCTTAGGATATTCAGGTAAATAGTACAGTAAAATTTATTTAAGTAAATCTCTTTTGTAGTTTTTTATATGCGTTGATATTTCTTCAATTAATCTTTAGCGAATATACAAATGAAAATGAAACTGACTAGCGCTTGTAGTAGATTTATAGGTAGTGAAGTCATTATACCCGTACCCGCGATTCATACTCGTTACAGCGTATTCCATCATATAAATGCAATATTTTTACAAATTCAAGGCGATAAGATTTAATAGATGTTAAGTATGGACCATGGCATGAAGGGTTTTTGATACTTTTCGTCGCATTCCGTATAATATTTTTATAGTAAAATTAGTGTTTGTAGTGAAATACAGTTTAATTGATTATAGAACTCGTACTGGTAAGTATAATTCTATATTTACGCCAAATTATTATGTCATCATGTATTCCGGTACGTAACTTTCGATCATGTAAGAACAATTTGAATTGGTTAGCAATTTCTTATACTGCATAAAAAAATCTCTCATAGTTTGTCTTTTTAGTACAGTATATCTAAGTATGTGGAAGTTTTCTATACATTATATGTAATCATTTATTAATCCTTGTATCAGAATCAGTTAAGCAAATAATATATCAAATGAATATTCCGTCTCTAGTTTCAACCATTGCGATCATTATTTCCTCACGAAGACCCAGTTTAAGAACTTGTAAATAAGAACTTTGTGGTCAACATGATTATAATGGCAAGATTCTTTTATCGTTTTGGCGATGGTCCAAATGTGACCGATTCCAACATTTCTCCCGCCAACCCCACTGAGAGCTCTGTTAGGACCCGATGATGGCGTCTGGCGAGATGACTTGACCTCCCAGAAACACAACGCCTACTGCGTCCTTCGTCTGCTGCAGCTCCACAAAAAGTGTAATGGGATCGTAATCCGGAAGCATCGCGAGAGGGAGGAGAAGCGGAAGGAAGGTCCATGAGCCTTCGCCGCGCGCGAGCAAAAAAAAAAAAAAATGGGGGGAAACTCATGTTCCAGCCCGCCATCAAAGACTCCGGCTGTGCGATAGTCGACACGCCTTTTTGTGGCAGTCATGTAAAACACCGACACATAAGGCGAGTCGTTATTGTTGTAATCCCACTTGTGAGCGAGGATGGTTCATTTATCCCTTTGGTTTTCTTTCAGCATTGTACTGTGGGTAACGAGTAAAATCAGACGGATAGGTTACATACTGAGTAGATGGTATTTCAAGCTTATAATAATCGTGCCAACTAAAATAACCAACCCAAGCATCAAATACTACTTAATCATTATGTATATCAGGAAATATATTTTTATTCACTCCAGTCATATTCTTACTTTATAATTTAATTTTACATTTTATTTATTTATTTATTTGAGGTGACTCGTGACATGTTCGCCTTCTACCTCTGGTGATGTTGGTTCAAACCCTGTCTGATCCATGTAGAATTCGCGGTGGTGGACGAAGCGGGATTCGCGGCAGGTTTTCTCGGGGTTCTCCCGTTTCCTCTGCCTATTGTTCCACCACAACATTATCTCATCATTATTCACCCGCATGTCATTCATTCATCATCCGCCTCGGGAAATGCGTCAGGAAGGATATCTGGCACCCTTACATTTTCATCGTCATATCAAAAAGAGGCATCATACCATCCGCACCTCCAACCCCTACAGGCAAGTGAAACGGAGTTAAAGTTCATATATATTGTAACATTTTTAAAAGTAGAAAGGGAATAACTGACCCCAGGTTGGGAAAACCAATTTTGACGAGTAAGAGGGGACTTAATTAACTAAAAGACTTACCTAGTCCACTCAGCAACTCGACTGGAAGCCCTAAATTTAATCTTGAACTAGGTAATTAAAATTTAAAAGGTCGGGATTCGGCTCATTTTATTATCATGAAATACACATACTGTTTTTTTATTCAAAGAAAACGCAACTTCGATAAAATTGGTTTAATTATTCAATACATGGGAAATTACATTTAAATTATGCTTACTCATGCACACACTTCCCCAACATATTCCTCCAAAAATTACACATGTTGTAAACCATAATAATTCGTATTACTTTTCATCCAATTGACAAGGTGATATTTTGACAAGGTGATATTTACTACTATAAAGTTACCCCCGCGTCTCCTTGTTCTTGCCAGTGACACTTTATTTCAATGCCTCTGTTCCCCGTCATTGACTCTTCTTTCCATCCTAAACCCCAGATCATCTTTTACACACATGTTTTCGGACCCCTTGTTAATGCTACCTTTCGTGAATCATCTTTCATTGTGGACTTCGTTGCTCAACAGTCAAACCTACTTGTTTACTATTATATCCTGCGTCAATCAACTCTTACTAATGGACTACTTCGTCCGGCGAAAGCGCCCTACAACGAATCTTCTTTTTTCTCTGTTTTTTGTTGTTGTATGATCTTACACGTGGTTTTGAGTTCTATCTCCAATATAACCCTAACCTTCCTCCCGAATTTCTATAGTAACTTTCCTTGTACCTTTTTAAAGTAAATGTCAACAATGTATCTGGTCAATCATCTCTCACCTCTATTCAATGTTCTTTCCTTAGCCTTCGGTCCCCGCGAACTAGATGCACAGGATGTCTATATCAGGACACTCGACTGATATTTTTATGACTTTATTCAAAAGAAACACCCGGGTCTGCGCCCCAAACGAACCAGTCTTCCCACTCCACTCTTCCTCTTGTCCTGCGGCTGCGTCCCTTCGAAACCTTACCTACTCTGGTGCGAAATTTATTATTGATCCTATTCTTTTAATAATTTTCAGAATAACTTGCAATTGAATTAATGAATTAATTAATGCTGCCTTAATTAATTAATTAATTCTTGTATTCTTAAACGATTAGTCATAAAGAATTGTTACCCTTTTTTCGACATTTCAAATAGGTAGATTGACTCTAATGAAACGATAAATACATAAATTAATAAATAGATAATAAAGGTTTCTGTGAACGTGAACATTACGCTAATGTTTATGTAGCAAAATCTCATATCATCTCGCTCATAATGAAAAACTCTTGAGCTCCATGTAGTCATTCACAATCCATTGCCCTACATGTTAAGACTAGAGAATTGCTGTTTATCTCATCTCTAGGATCCTTCACCAATATAGGAATAAATATATTTTACTCATAATAAATAATTGTAATTCAAATCTTAAAATAGTCTCACAATATGTTCTATCTGTATTTGTATTTTCCTTAAGGCACTAGTTCTATAATTGAAATCTTGTTGTGTTTAGAATACCTTCGTCCCCTCGAGCAATCCACTTATCAACGAATATAATGAAAAAGGTCGATTCGGGTACTGACGATAATGAGAACACTTTAGAAAGTTGAAACAGGAACTGTATCTGCAACTTCATTTAGCAAGTTGCTACATTGAACGCAAGATAAAATAATTAGAAAGTAACGAGGCAGTTGTGGTTAGGGAATGCTTTTTGCGCATTAGAAGTAAAAATTGCTGACGAGGAAAGTTCCCCTACTGCCAAAATTGTTTCTCAAATGTCCTTCATACTTGAAGTTACACGGTGGCATTAAAAAAATAATAACAAAGTGTCCAAAATTAAAGTGAAGTAATGACATCAATGTTGCTAATTACCTTTTCAGTGTCAAATTGAGAAATTAAATGAGTATGTTTATTGCATTATTTCCTTTGCTCCAATGCTACAGTATTTTCCGTAGCGATCGATTGGAAACCTGACATATTAAATAAGTTATGTTGAATGAAAAATTGGAGACGGGACGGAGATTCGAACTCGGGGCCTTCTGCTCAACGCGCTGATGCGCATACTAACTGTTTGTAGTAAGCGCATACACCTGATATAGAGTATTGTAACACTGTCGTATAACATTTCCAGGCATTGAGGTAATAGCTCGAAACATGAACACACATTGCTTTTGGATCCTCTGAAAAGAATGAAGAGAAGGAAAGTTTTTTTGATGCGATTAATGTATTAATGTCGTTCACCAATACATTCATCAAGCACCTGCAGGAGATCAGAAGAAAGAGACTGAGAAAAAAATGAATCGTGTTTAATTTTCTTCGCGAGATAGAGATGAATAATAAATTATTTTTCTTCTTTGGTTGATAAATTCTTGTTCTATCCCGATGTTATACACGTGACATTGATCAAAAGAAGGAGATGCAATTAATTTTGGAGAGAAAAAATTGTACATTTGATTACTACACTATCATCTTGATCTCAATAGGTGGCTTTGGGTATATTCCAATCCGAAATAGACAAAGTCGAAAATATTGGTATCACTACTAATCGACTATAGAACACATCGAAAATATTGGCTCACATTGAAAATCTGAACATTAATATTAGCAATTCTATAAAGTAGTAAAAGAATTTCTACACCCCTGAAATCTTGTTACTATAAATATTAGAACACTTTTCAAATACGACATGATCACAAGTTTAGAAATTCTATTTTTGTTTTATATCTTTTACTCCCTCATTTTTATCTCATTTATCAGCTTTATTTATACCAATCTCATTCATTACATATATATCACTTTTGTCTCTAGTCACTGATATTTATACTTTGCATTTCAAAGCTCTCAAGGCAGGAGATCGTAGATATTTTATTCACGATAAAACATTAATGAATTGTTAGTAGTACCTGAGTATTAGTACACTTTTGTTTTTTAAGTCAAGTTTAACGATTACTAAATACCAATACTCTGTTTAGATAATCTTGCAGAATAAATCCTATGAGCATTCTTTCGCGAGGAATTTGGCTTTGAGAAAAAATTACTGATAAATTAAAGTGATCGTTGTCAATCGTGATCATGACATATTTTCGTATGTTCATAATATCCCTTCCCCGGTTCCCGGTTGTGTCTGGAAATGAAGTTATCATCTCGAATGTGAACTGTTAGGGTTGTCGTAATCAACGCCTAGTATTTACTGGATATGACGGCGCCTTAACCGCAAAAGGGAGGTATCCGGACCAATAGTGGGGATGCGTAAGAGGACGGGAATACACTACTGAGAGCACATGAATGCAGTTGCAGGTGAGAACATATTAAATATACACACGCACACAAAATACACATTTGTTTCTGCCATTGGCAGAATTTAAAAAATCTATAGTTGGTGTACCATCAATTTGATTGTATTCAATAAGTCGATTGAATAAGACATGGTAATATCCACAACATATTTATTTAGGTTTTCGTTGTAAATTCGTGAAGGAAAATGAATAAGTTAGGTTATTCATTCTTCTATAGAAGTTTTATATTTAGAGAAACTTCATTCAGAAATTTTGATTCACTTATAATTGGATAGTTACTGACAGGTATATTCTTAATTGTTCTTGTCAAATAAACTGCACAGAACGAGATAACCTTTCGATCTTTAATTCAAATTGAAATATAGTAACAAACATTATTTTTTAAATTAATCTTTAAATTAAGGATAATGATGCGATGTATTTTTAAAAATCTTATTGGAGATTAAATAATTTTTGTAATCAATTGTACTGTACCTTCAGGGAAAATGGTATTTGAATCATTCTTCTCAAATCTTGCTAGGAGACTTACATATTAAAATATGAATTTACGCGAGTGAAAACACTGCCCCACAAAATTGGCAGCGCAGTATATTCATCGCTCCATAACTTCTATGTTTTAAAATGTATCAGAGTGAGATTTTGGGCTGAGGATGCTCCTATGTATTATCGAGACACTCCCTTATTGGGAGCTGTCTTTGCAGCGCCTGCACAGGGACACGCTTAAAATGCAGAGAAATGCAATTTTAGAGATAATTGAGCAAGAATATTACACTTCAAAATGTCGGGGAGAGCTAGTCTCACGTATTCAGACTCAATAATGTGCACTGCAATAGCTGAGATTAAAATATCATCCACATCTGATGACCCAACCCCACTTCCTATCCCCCACTCCCTCTGAAAACGATGTGTTTCAGTTGTTTCAAAACTAATCAGGAATGTGTGTGCTTGTTCAATGAACATGGTTTGTTTTTTTCATCAATGTAAGAAACCATCTGCGAGCCACCCCCTTCAACATTTCACACCTTTTGGAAATAGTGGTTTTCTCACGTTCAAATCGATTGATTCGTGATGAAAAGCATTACACTTAGTGCCATTCGATATAAGCAGTATATTTGTATGAAAAATTTAAGTTCCATCATCTAACCACTTCCAATGAAGAGTTGTCCACCCCATATCCCTTAACACATTCCTGAGTGACTGCAAGAAAATGTTTTAGGTGAATAATTGAATCACTTGGTATGTTATCATAAACAAGTTCAAGTTAGTCGTTCCACTTTTTCATAAAAAATTGGGAAAAGTGCCATCTTCCACCATTAAGTTCAAATTTGTTTACCTGTTGATAGTGGTAGCATTGCGACTTTGACCCTGTAGGAAGCATAGAACTTTACTGCTATTGACGTATGACGAACAGGTTTCTCTTTCCATTATACTCACACCGAAGCAACGATGCGTAATTTTTTCGAATTATCGCTCGTGTTGCAGTGAGTTTTCCAATAGGCAACCCTCTCACAATTTTAAGTGTAGCTGGTTACATCACATTCCGAATTAGGAAACATGACATTCCGAATTAGGAAACATGACATTCCTAATGACGCTGATGTGAACTTAACAAATGATGCTGTGGCAAAATTATGATATACATGCCCTCTCGAAATGAAAAAATAATGTTATATATAGCTCCCGTAGTTGACCTGACTTAACGATTTTGTTTTAATACAAATAGTTTATTATTATTGTATTATTATTGTTAAGGTTCTTCATTTCGCCATAAATAAATATTATTTTCCTTGTATCATTGTTTAAAATATCAGAGTAAATCACGACATGTACTTGAATAAATATGACTTGTTAAAGAAAGGTTTTTCTGTATACATTTCTTCTCTTTTAAAGCGTAACAATCCTCGCCACTGTTGACAAATAAATGCCACATGATTTATTTCAACTCTACCCAAGCGCGAGTAGAAACGTTCGTTGACGATGTTCCCTTGTCTGAGGGACTAATGCCTTCTTCACCCACCGAGTCTTAGGGCCTTCTCCCGCCGACGCGAGGCTGGGCATTTACTGCGATATGACGGTGAGCGCCCCAACCGCAAAGGCGGCGAGGACGGAGAGCGTTTGCCGCGTAACGAACTCGCCCAGATAAAGTCCCGTTCGCGGAGACGGCGGGCGATGAGGGAGCCTTATCGAGTGGAAAATACGGCGCTAAACAGGTCGTTTGTTAGAACTGGCCTCGTGAAAAGGGCGACGCGCCACGGAGTCTTCTTAAGTTGTGGAGCCTGTGAAGAATATTATCTAGCGTTGTGGAAGGAGGTTTCGTATGGTAACAATGATAGTGGTACAGGTTTGGTTAGATTATTATGCTTATTATGTTCATCATTGCCGTTTTTAGAAATAAACGGATGGTGATAGGTGTGACAACTAATAAATTTGTTTGTTACGTACTGGAAAGTTATCATTTGCAATCAAATCAAATATTAATTTTGGTGTTCCTCAAAGCTCAATTGTAGGCAATAATTGTGGGAAGCGAAAGAGAGAGAAGTAGTCGCTGCATACAAAATAGTTTGTGAAGGAGGTAAAGAAGGTACGAGTATGTGGTAACAGTATTGAATACGTAATTGAATAAAAGGGGACTAAATATATGATTGATGAACTATTGGCTGTTTTTGCAAGATAAGCTGTTGTGGAGCTATTTAATATTGTGACATGATGTTCTATTATAAGTAAATTCATACATTCATAAGACGTTATAAGTCTTCAATTTTTTTCTTCTTTCGGGGGAGGGGGGAGTAATACTGATATTCTGTTGTGACGAACATCGTAGGGGGCCTGAGATGAGTGTTGATAAAAGCAATTTTCAAGGAGATGACTATAGTCATGGTTGTATAACCAACAGTGAACATACAGAAGATCTTGTATTCATTTTGATAATAAGACTCGAAAGATTGATTTCTTTCTAAAGTTATTTAGATATTGACCAGACCTATGGAGAATAATATCACCACAGTCTAATATCTGGCCTTGCAGCTGGTGACAGTTGCGTCTATCACTAATTCTCCACAATGCTTGTTCAACACGATGATATTCACCAAAGAACCTGCTTGATAAGTTAATATGGTGTGATACTCACCCCTTCATGACAAATTTTTGTCTTTATTGTCTCGACTGTATGATGTAAGACAATAGAAGCTCCACGTCAATTGTACGGCGGTAGAAGTGGTGACCAAACTGCAGGAATGGTGATTCCATTATCACAACTGATGATCACGGTGAAGTGAACTGTAGTGTTCTATTCCTCGACGCACTGTGGTGGAGTAGGTGGAAGGCGAGACGCTCTTGTTTATGAGCCAGCTTTTGCTGAAGTTGGGCGCTATCGCGACGTGCGCCACTCTCGGCCTAGGGGCTTCATGGAGGTATTGGCGGAGAAGCGAAAGGGGAAGGGGGAGGGGGAGGAAAACTGTCTAATGCGAAGGACGAGCGCTACGTCGCTTAGGCATGCTCGTCCTTCTACCCTCATCCTCCACTGGAGAGGAACCCGAGTGTTTGTAAGCCTTGATGTCATAATTACAATACGATTCCCTTAACATTCCGGACTAAGATAGAGGCGTGAATTGGGGACCATTTGACTTCCCCAGCAAAGGAAGCGTTGAGGACATTAATGAGCGGACACCGTTGTTTGGTTTAATGGTTGTAACAATGGCTAGTTCAGAATATTTAACATTATTTTCCCATCTTAGTCCATTTTATTTTATTTTGTTTTATAATACTTAATATGTATTTTGTCACATTTAATACATATCGTTCTCTAATCCACTGGTATAGTAATTTTTGTATTAGTAAAAAACACGATCGTTAAGAAAACATTTTTATTTATGTATAATATGGAAAATACGTGATTTGTTATTTTATTATTATGAAAAATATTATACATCCTCTGCTTCCTTCGCTAATTTATTTAGTGACTTCCAATATAAAAAAATATTTACTTGTTTGTTGTGCAGTATATTTATATTTACCCTAAAAGAATCTTTCGTGAAATATGCCTCATCAAATTTTATTTAGTTTCCACAAATTTTATTCTCTGGATATGATACTGTCGGATAGGTTTTATAGTGGAATTAACTCTATATTAAAATTTAAAATTAAAATTAAATTATGAAAATTAAAGTAAAAAAATTAAATAAATTTTCATTAAAATTTAATGGTGCTTTACATAATATAGTGCGTAACAATCTTTTTTATGAAATAATTTGTATTAATATTCAGTATTAAATTACCGTAAGAAACACAAAGAATTCAAGAAAAATTTATGATACAAATCATATTGGAATTCAGATGTAAACGAGGGCAGCAAAAGAGCATTAAGTAGAATAATAAAAACTCCGCGACGAAATTGAAATAAAGAGACTGAAATCTCATGAGAAGTTCATTATAGAAAAGTAATAAAAAGCGAAACTAAAATATCAAGATAACAAACAATACATCGTTTTACGACAATAAATAATACAAATTGCGTAAAGACCGATGAAAGTTCACCATAATATGATTTCTAATGTATCCAATGACAGGATAACGTGAAAATGAAAATAATGTCAAAAGAAGATTACATAAAGTGTTTATAAAAATAAAAATCGTTAAAATCCCAATGATTTCCGAAGTGAATTCCCCGAAAACAAAGTATTTTGCCGCATCTTAACGTTGATGTTCTCTGGAAGAAATGTGAATGACGATATATGATACAGAGAAGAGAACATTGCATGAAACGTCATTATCAAAGATCAAAGGAATCCAGAGGAGATACGGTATCTAAATGAAAGAAAGGAACCCGAGCAATGACGGATAACGCACAGAAACAGAGAACAATTCCGAAAATAATTGAATTGTGTCGTAGAAACAGAGTACGACGATGACGCAAGAAGAGAGAGAAAGCCGAAATGAGATCGAGAATAGCGACGAAACACAAAACAAGGCGCAAAAAAAAGGGTATCTGGAAGAAAAGGCGCGAGAGCAAGCAACGACGTGAGGCAGATCCCAAGAGAGCGACGCCTGCGACAAAGGAACGGCATCTGACAGGCGCAAGGGCGAGGAGGGTGCAGCAGCGACGCTGGCCCCATACGTCGCCGCATTATCCTCTCGACCACTCCTTTCGCCGATGCTCTTATCTAGAGCGCAGTGGGGACACCCGGAGGCGGCGACGTGGAGGTCTCGTCGGAGACGCCGATGAAACCCGGGGTGCACTTCGAGATACACTCGAAGACTGCGGGGATACAAGTAGTTCCAAGTCTCGATGGAGAGAGAAATTGAAGAAAAGAGTTTTGGAATAATCAGAAGAAAAGAGAGAGATGGGATAAGAATACAAAGAGTATTTCCTTCCAATCAACCGGGGTCCATAAATTGCACACAATAGTAGTTCTAAGTGAGGTGATACGAGTGGTTCCAATGGTTGGTGATTACGAAACCATATCAGGATGGAAAGAGAAAGCTTGAAGAAGGGGTTTGAACTAATCAGAAAAAAAGAGAAGTATAGGACATGAATGTAAGGGTCTATGTAATTCATACAACACGTATCGATAAACCGATGGACCACTAACTTCACCGAAATATTATGGTCACATATCATCCTTGATAACTGTAATTACATTAAATATAATATGTGGGACAATCTAAAGAAAGTTCGAAAAGTTAGTGATGCAATTACTTTGGAAGCCATGAAGGAAATATGGCGTACCTCAATGATCGGAATTAGGTTTGCATCATAAGAGTGACAAGGGTCAAAGTGGTTTGCAAAATTAGGCAAACTTCGTTGTAAACCGAGAACAAGAAGAAGTGAGACTCTACAGACCGAAGTAGATGGTTGTGGCACGGAGTTGAGGGCATCTTCCGAAAGGGTGGAGAATTCAAAGAAGACTGGTGGCTCGAAGCGGTTCGCAGACTAGCTCACAGACTCCGTTGCGAAAGATAGGTTCGAAATGGAGTGAGAGAGTAAAGGAAGCTTGCGGGTATCGGAACTGCGGATGCAGGAAGCGTTGTAGGGCGGGAGAGCAGATCTGTGCGGTCACTAGCGTCGAAAGTACCAGCGGCTCGTGAAGACGCGCTGGAGTGAGTCGAGGAGAAACTTGGCCACTGCGAAGGTCATTTCCACGAGAAAGCTACGCGCTCTGTGTGGCAGTCGATGAGCAGGTGAGCGTTCTGAGGGAGCGTAGTGGCCTGCAAGCTCACCAGTCATGACGCTCTCCTCAAGCTTCGCCTTTCTTTTCAAGGGAATCGGTTTACACTATCACTGTAGATATATTTTACATCACGTCATCACACAATGAAAAACATGTACAATTGTAGGTCATGATATTTTCAAATACCTTTTTCAGTAACTTACACTTCACAACGATTTGCAACTCCATTCTATTTCAATTTCTCTTTTTTATGCCTCTAAAATGTAATAAAATCAAAACTTGAGAATGAAAAATGAGTTTTAAAAACTTTTTTGGGGTATAAATTGAGTACAAAATGAACAAAATTCCATTTTTTAATGTATCAAGAAGGACAGAGATTCTGCTAGTTTTCTAACATCAAAATCTTAATTTCACCGTCTTAAAAATGTAATATTGTGTATTTATTTAATTTCTTTTACAGTGAATTTTGTAAAGTTTCTTGTTTTATAATGAGTATCTCGGTTTATTTTGCTGAAAGAGAATAACTCATCTAATNTATGTATATATATATATATATATATATATATATATATATATATATATATATATATATATATATATCATTTTTTACTAGTGCAATTATGTGTTTGAGCCCTGACTCAATATGCTCGACCAAAAACATAGAGATTGTAGGTATGTTTCGTCGAATACTAAGACTCCAAATGAGTAATTTTCAATTATAACAATTTTTGTGATTAAAAGATCAAATATTTTTGTTCAAAATAATCATCGGGTACCAGAAATGGACGATTTGAACGTACTATTAAGAACATAATTCGTCAGTTCAATCTTCAGAAACCCTGTATCTCGGATATATTCAATTAAATATTTCATTCGGGAAAGAAATAATTAAAGAACCAAAACGTTTCCCATCGCTTTAACAAATCCTCTCGTAATATCCTCTCTCGCTTTGTCCCAAATTTTACGATGCTGTGAATAACCCTCAGGCGTGACATGCTTGCCTAAGTTCCGCGAGAACTAGAAATTAATTTTAAAGTTCTGTACTTTATGTCTCACCAATTCATTATTATCCTGTCGGTTATTACTTTCCAAGAACAGTACATTATATCTTTTAATTGAGGAATATATTATCTTCGTTTATCGTACCTCATCTAGTCATATCTTGTAATATTGTCTATGGCGTGTGATAAGGTTTTTGCATTATTTTGAGATATGTATTTCAATTTTTGCTGTATTGTAATATTTGCTTTTGACAGCTACCTGTTTATAGTTTATCTTAACGCTGCGCAAGAAGATGTTTGTTGTTGCAAAAACGAGGATTCAGAAACCAGAGAATTTTGCTTTTCGATTGCAAAATTTACTCCCAAGAACGCGGGGATTTGGTAAGAATGATGAAACATTACGAACTATATCAATGAGAAATATGAGAAATTGNCAAGAACGCGGGGATTTGGTAAGAATGATGAAACATTACGAACTATATCAATGAGAAATATGAGAAATTGCAAGAAATATTAAGAATGGGCATGGTAAGAAATGTTATAAAACAGATCGGAGATTGGTGATAAAATTCTATACAAACAATCCCTAAAAGTACACTATATCCTTTAATAGTAGAAATTAACATCCCCAATCAAGATTTAAAACAAATAATGAATTCAAGAAGACATTTGAGAACAATGATTAAAATATGTTTAACTGAATGTTAGTGTGCATTTTGTGTTGTTTTATGTTAGTAAAATTATAATACAGATTAGTGGATCTAGAAAAAGACATTTAACAACTAAATTTAATCCCAGGTATTATGTTAGGTATTGGGTAAGAGTTACTGTACAAACAAATAAATAAATAATAAATATATATAGTTTATCTTAGCAATATATTTTAGATAATCCTAAACTGGTGAAAAATACATTAACAAAGTTAAAAAGTTTACACGATTTTTCATGGTTTGAGCGTGTACGTATTGTATCGCGGGAGAACCGATGAAGCGCTGCAAAATTAAAGGTACTATCAAACTTCAAAAATTGTTCTGATTAGATTAGAATATGTCAAATTCTTTAAGTTCTTAAATAACTTTCATTATTGTTTTCCCAACATTAACTGAAATATTTCTTGGATGCTGCAGAATATTTATACTGTTACGGTAATGCGGGCGAATAGGTATCATACAATGATCTGAATAAAGTTAAAAAAGTGTCAATAGCTTCATATCGAATGTAAATATAGTAAGTCGAAGTTTCAGATTAAATAGAGGCACTCCTTTCATTTTTCGAATACAATGTGCATTTGTGACACGACGTAGATTTTGTCAAGAGTTTATTCTAAGCTTATTTTTATAGCTTTACATAAAACTCTCGTAATATTGTACAATTTATTATAATTTTTAACCATGAAATAATGGACATCCACGATACATGATACATTTTACCTTACGTAATCTATATGAATACATCGATATTATTCTATGTCATTACATTAAATATGTGTATGATAATCATTCATTTTTCTGGTGTTACGGTGAAGTATGTTCCAAAACGTAAAAATAAAATCATATATTGTTAATACATTCCATCATCTTCAGTTACAGGAAACTGATGGAGAAATTGTTGCTCGTGTGAGTGTCGGTAGAGATCTGCGCATTTAATGAAAAAATTAATAACTCCGAATATAACTCGTGAATCAACATCAAAATTTATGTACACATACTTTAAAGAACATAAATGAAGAGAAAAAATATCGATCTTGTATTTATTGTAAGATAATTTTAAAAAAATTGAGAAAAATGATTTTCGATCAATTTGGGGCGTTAAAATCCTTGTCTATCAAACTTTTCTATCTCATTGTAAGGAAGTTAATTATAAATTAAATAGGAAAAAACCTGAACGCGCATTTTACTATGACGATATTGTGGGAAATTCACCTTCTGAAGCATATAAAGCCATAATGGACTTCAGTTTCATGGGAACAAGCAGTCGAGGAAATAAATTCATCTTCGACAAGTTTAGGTGAGACTCCAATTAAAGTTTATTCTCTCAATCGCCATAGGAGACTTGTTTATGCAAATAGAAAGATTGAGTCAGCATCTGCATCGATGGAGAAAAAAAGTTTATAAAGTTTTACAAGTAGAATTCCCTGTAACTTCTAACAAAGACGCAGAGGAAAGTGAAAAAGCAGCGAAAGCAAAGTATTTGGACATACTTGTAGATTTAATGAAAGAAAAATTAGCAACTTATCTACCAACAAGAGAAAAAATTCAAGTTTTAACGCTAGCTCTTTACTCATGATGAAATATCTTACAACTCATGGATTTCAACTGATCACACTCAGCAAGTGACGTGGAAAGTAGCTTATGACGAATTTCAGACAAAACTAACAAAGTATGGAGAAACTTGTTCTCCATTCATTCATCGCAAAATTTCAGGCAAATTATTCGAAAGAATTGAAGTCAAATCTTTCTTACAATAAAGCAATTATCCTCTTAAAATTCAGTGAAATATTTTCATTTGTCGTATAAAAGAAGTTCAGAGATATCACTGGTCGAAAGATCAATGTTCTTTACGCACTGCTGTTATTTATACTAAACCTGAGTTCAGTGAAGATTTTATTGTTTCCAGTTTGTGTGTTATACCAGAAGATTTGGAACGTGATGTGGGCTTTATTTATGAAACAAAAAAATTGTGACGAAATTTCTCCTTGACAATTTCCCTTTAGTTAAACATGTAATTATTTTTCGGATGGTGGAAGGGGACAGTATATAAACTGCAAGAACTATCTGAACCTGTGCAATCATGAGAAAGATTTTTGATGATCATCGACACTACTAAAAAAGTCATTGATTAGTGTCAAACCAACATTAAAAATATTGAATTTTCCCTCAAAAAGAGAGAGAATCTCTTAGCTACCAGACAAGAGCTTCAAAGTCGATTTTTTAAGGTTAAAACTGTGCCAGGTATGCGGAGTTATCACCATGTCATCCCTCGTTCAGAATTCTTAATCAGAATGAAGAGGACCAACTTAGATGCTGATTTTTTTTATAAAATTAAAGTTTTGTGAGGTAAAATCATCCACAGTGAAAATGTCACAATTATCAACAAATTCTTTCGTATCGTTTATCTATAACGATCATTGTTTTTTTCGGTTGATCCTCTTCAAGCATGAAGAAGGTGACGTTAACATACAATTTATGCACCTATATGGACCAGTAAGTTTATTTTTTTGTCTGAAGGAAAGGAAGATATTTGTTTTGTACCACTCATCAATATTATGTCCTGTGTTCCCCCACCTACTACTCAGGACTCTAGTAGGTTGTATCAATTTGAAGAAAAAATTTCTTTCGCAAAGCGGAGGTTCATTGAACTCTCTAAAAAAGCATAGTGAACCTCTTAATTACCTGGTGATTAATATAGGAAAAAGTACACAAATACTCTATTTTATTGTCATATTTAAATCTTTAATGGATTTCTGTATTAATTTTAACCTATCTGACTTATTTTTAAGTTGTTGGTTAAACATAAAAGTAAAATAAAGTTTTAACAAGAATTTACTAAACAGACAACGGCGGATCCACTTCTTTTTCCCCACACTTTTAGCTCTTATTCACAAAAAATTTAGATCTGATTTTGGACTTTTGAGATATATCACTTCAAATAAACAAGGATTTTCACTCTCCAAATTGATAAAAAAATCATTTTTTTCAATTTAAAAAAATTCTTACAATAAATACAAGCTCGATATATTTTTTCTCTTTCTTAACGTTCATTAAAGTATATGTACGTAAATTTTGATGTTGATTTATGAGTTATATTCGGAGTTATTATTTTTTTCATTAAATGCGTAGATCTCTACCCTAACTCACGAGAGCAACAATTCCCCGAAAAATGCAAAATTTCTAATCTACTTAATATAGAAACTATGAGACCAAGGAACCTAAAAATTCATATGAACCGCTAACATGATGGTATGAACACGTGTACCATATTTCATAAAAATCCGAGATGGTGGGTGCCATTTGTTGTTTTTTTGGTTGATTTGACATGGAATGTCCCATAAGTTACTTAAATAATGAATACTAGTAATATAAATTTTACGAATCTTCTCCAGAGTTCTTTCCTGCTAGTAGCATGAAATGAAATATTATGAAGGATAAATTGTAAAATTGTACGAGATTATGAAACGCCGTAAACTAACGCTCGTCGTAGAAACTCGCATCTCAACTTCGACTGGAATATTCTTGAAAGCGTCCCATTCTTAAATCGACCATGTAAAACACGGACGTCGCGGCAGAAGAGACGTGAATGCCAAGTCGACAAGCGCGTGCCTCACGAAGCAGTAAAGAAACGGAGGGTTTTATTTTCCGCTTTACATACGGGCGACCGTGCAGCTCTTCGGAGCCAGGGGTAGGGAGAGTGCGTCACCATGGGAACGCGTTTTGACTCCCTCGCCCCCCCCCCTGTTCTTTCTCTCTCCTCCATTTCGCTCTCATCTACTCCGTTTCATGCTCATTCCTCTTGTGTATCTCCATTTCTTTCTCCTCGATTCCCATGACATGCTTACATTCAACTTTATTCTTCTCCCTCGTCCACATCGCACCAGAGATGAAAATCTTCAGTTCAACTCTTTACAACGTTTCCTAACCTGTACCTGTTTATGACCCAATGTTCTGAACGGGCCTCGTTTTTCACTTACATTTCATATTTCTTATCGTTTCCTTCATCCTTTAAGTATTCTTATCCCAAGAATCATCTTCAATTCTACCAGCAACTGCAACCTCCAACCTCTACAGAAGACCCAATACGAACCATCGTGTCTTAAATCACTTTTTTTTTCATGTTCAACGCCGTTTTCACCCATATTAAATTGAATACACGTGCTTTTATCACGTATCTCAATAGTATCCTCCATACTTTCTGTACAACTTCACCTTCCGTGCTTTCAACTGTGACATTCAAGTCTCGTAAACATCCTTCCTCTTCCGCTTTAATGTATCATCTCCGGGAACTCCGTATACAGCTCGTGTTTAACTAATTCTACTGTATCACGGCTAACGAAGGTACTGATTCCTCCATTCATCTTATTGCAGTTTCTCAACTCACCCACGTCCTATCTCTTCCGTGCTTTCTGGGAATAGCAGTTTCATATCTCATTCGTAGTGTTTCCTTTTGATTCTTCAGAACCCTACGGAATCATGCTTCATACCATGCTCTCCTTTAATTTCCTCTGTGCATCTCTTTCCATCAGCCTCCCACTCGACCTGAACTTTCTTCGCCTGGAGCCACTCCTCATTCATCACCAACCATATTTCACTTGACTGTGATATCTATTTCCATCAAGTTTTCTTTACAACCAATTTTTCTTTTAAAATATTATTGCTTACAATTTGTAGTCCACAATTTATTCAACTTGACTCACCAAATATCCTCGACCAACCTATTTGGAGGATAAACATCGACTAATTTGTGGAAATGGAACTTATTTACTTTAATAAGCTAGTTTTAGCATTAAAATTTGTCTGTGGTTTATTGGAAGTCACACTATTTGGAGATACTGTACGAGAAAAATCGAAAAAAGAATATTTATTTAAAGTACGATAGATGTCTGGTCACCGTAAGAATATAGATCAGGATACAAAAGTTTCCCTCGCGATATCATATTCTGGAAAGGATACTGCGGTGTGCGAATGCACAGAACGCATGCGTATTCCTAACATACGAACATTAGCCATCATGTACCCCAGTTCAGGTGCCCCTGTTGAACCTGACCCCTTTACGCGTTCCCGGGTGCTCGACTAAAGATACGAGTCATGACGTGTAAATGAGTAACATCCGGGAAGAGATTGAAACACGTATTTTCTCAAGTACAACCAGCTTTTGGATGAAATTAAAACAAGTCGCGGGAAAACGCAATGTAGTTAATCAAGTGGATAGATCAATTAATTATCGTGCAACGTTTATTAAAATAAAAAGCTAAAGTAATGTAACAGTTGTAAAGTTAAACTTAGTTACATTTCTTAAAATGTGTAGTGAATTCTATTAAACTTGAATAATAATTAGTACTCAAATATATAAAATAAATATCACATGCGTAATTATTATAGAACTATTTGTTATAAAATTAGATAATTAAGGAAATTTTATTAAACCTTTCTAGAACACGATTTATGTCCTATTTTGGAGTTTAATTTTCGAACTTGTTATTCTTATATCATTTTAGGTTCATCAGAGTTTTTTTTTTCACGCGTGGAATTGGAAAATAAAGTTGTTAGAGTTATGTGCATTACCGTGTAATATAGTTTTGTAATTAGAAAATTGCAGCAAAATGGAGGCAACTGACTTCAAACCAATCTTTAATATATACGGATGTCTAGTTCATAATCATACATCAAAATGTTTAAGTGGGTCACAACGTTTATTTGTTCTCAGACTCAGATCATAAATAAATTCCCCTTCCATCATTTCCTAAACAGCTTCTGAGAAATCTCATAACATAGCAGTAGCTTCGTAAATACCAGTTTCTCCCAAATCGTAATCATATAGTAAATAGTTTGTTTCTCTTCTCGTATTGAAACTTCTCTTGGTGGTGCCGATGGTTTCCCGATTGTATATTATGTCTTTGTTATTTATTTTTATTATGTCATTTATTTTTGCTATTTTGCAACCTTCTGTAGATCCTTAGGCTGATCAAAGGATCCTTTGTATAAAATGACATTAAAAAATCACACGTTGATTCAACTTATACCAACTAAATCTTTAACAGAAATCCAACGCAAACACATTGATAACAATTTTATAATATATTTTTCAATGATAACAGTGTGATAGAATAAACATTGAATAATTTTGAGTCAATAAAATGATAAATATTTTATTAATGATCAACGCCATACGGTATTTCAATAAAAAGTCCAATAAGGTATTATATTAGATATGCGCGTGTGATTCTGAATATTAAACTGCAGCTGAATGTTATTTATTGACAGGCACACATTTGTTGAATTTTAATAACAGTACATATGAACAACTTAAAAGAACATAATTCATTTTTGTACCTTTGTTTAGAAAATGTAATGTGTCTCTTGTAGTTTTTCAATTACAGTTAACTGTTTGACATTAAAGCTGGTGTACGAGAATTTTTAATATAACGATGTATTTTTTGATGCATTGTAACCAAGATGATACATACATGAAAATCCGTTGAATAAAAAAGGAATGCCTCTCTATGTTAAAAACAAAAAAAATTGAAAACTTGAACGATGCTTCGCATCATTCAGATTTTCGGTGACGAAATCAAGTTTAAAGTTAGTGACTTGTCGGAGTAGTATAAAAATAAACGCTTAAGTTTCATACTTCTATTTTAATGTATAAGGCAGCATTTCTAACAATTTACGTAAGTAATTTGTTCATTCATTTGAGGTAGTAATACCGCAGGTGGATAACTAAAATACCGAAAATCGGTATAAATAAACAGATTAATATGTACTTATTATGATTTCAACTTGAAAAACATACCTCCAGCTGTTTTAATGAAATAATTGCAATTAAATTGATCATCTTACGGAGGAAAAATTTATTTTCAAAATAATACCAACTTTTAAATCATGAAAATGCTTGAAGTTTTCTTTGATTTGTAGTAAATTTTCCGTAGTATTTTTTACATCTCTTTTATCTATACGTAACCGCTCGTAAAAAAAAAAGTGTGTGCGCTTTTTCCGTCGTGTGATGCGTGAATCACGAAACCGTTGCTCTGGGCCGTCATGTTTTTACACGTTCTTGTGTGTTTCAAAGGAGTCAAGCGAGTTTTTCAATATTGTTTCGCTACAGTATTAAATAATAGATAGAAATTAAATCATGTTTTTTAATCATTATAATTCATAGCGTTGCATTACAAAACAGTCACAATAAAAATAAAGAAAACAATTATACTTCTCAGTGTTTTCTCTAAATTGGAGCTCTAGCTCTTGCTCTCTTAAGGCAAATATTTTCTTTTGTCATTTGTGCTACTTTTCGGAAGTTTATATCTCTCAGCAAACTATACTACTAATAAATTATGAAGACTTACATTTAATTTCACTTTTGTATTGAGTTAATTACATTTGGAAAAATATAAAGATGGAATGTAAGCGTTCAAATATTGTGTGTCCAGTTTGAGTCCTGTAGAAAGAGTATTTTAATGTGATTATTAAATATAGTGAACTATGCTGAAGATCTCAAAAATACGAATTATTGTTTAGATCAAAACTTTATAGGATGAATGAAATCTAAATTTATAATAATAAATGTATATTTTTGAAAACAGTTTTTCTGCTGTTTAGTCAGCTACCTTATAAGACTAATGATATACAAATGATAAAAAAATGAACGCATTCAAATAATGATATTCAGAGAAATTATTAAATTTAATTGCATGTAGAATCATAGAAGTAAACAAGATAAAAGAGTAAGTTAAACACTGACGCGCAAAATTAAGTAAACTTTGAGTTAATTAATTTATATGGTATGAGATTTTAAAGGGGAAATGAAAACTGAAGAAAATGAATTGGACAGTTGAACTTTCCACCGTACTGAGAAATGATTCCAACAAGTGAGCTAGAGCATATATATGACGGAGCTTTGTTTTATTTAGCAAAGATGAAGTTCAAATGTAGAATATGCACAATACTTTATCGTATTATGTATACGAATGACTTCAAAAATAAAATTACATTTTATCCCGATATACAGGAAACGTCTACACATCGTTCTTCTTGATTCTTTCAAAAAATAAAGGATTTCAGTATTTTAACACAAACATTTTATAAATATCTTTTATTGTATGGTATAGGACCATGTAAAATAGAAACCAAGAAAATTTCAGTATCTATGAAGACGTTGAGGAAGAAATATACATTAATTATTACAGTCGGAGCTTCATATTCTTTTACTAGTAAAATTTCAATTCAGAGAATAAAAATTAGAAAAACGAAGTCACTCTAAAGAAGCTAATATGCCAGTATCCATTACTTTAAAATATCAAAGAATGTTAAATAAATCGTCGTTAATCTGTTGCTCATAGTCTTATGGCTAGAAAGCTTTTTCGGCTACGTAGCAACCATCGTCAACAGCATACAATGAGTATGTAAAGAAAATTTTTGACTAGTGTGAAATTTTGGTAATTTTTCCTGCATACTCAGTGTATGCTACTGACGATGGCTGCTATGCAGACGAAAAAGCTTTATAGCAACAAAACTACGAGCAACAAATTATTTACGTTTAATTTATCATTCTTTAATAATGTTGCCAACACTCCACCACCAAGTTTAAAATAACATTTTCTTCTTGAATTTCTCACCTGAGAACATAATATAACAACTTCCCCACATTTTTTCTAAACTGTTGTTCCGTGTCATTTCAAATAAAAACTGTTCTTTTACTAAAACCGGAATAAACACTATTTATTATTAACATAGTTAGAAACTTTGAGCAAGTGCCCGTTCTCATAAATCCTACGAACATCAAGATATGAAATGGAACTCATTTGAGCAACATCTGTGGCACACCATCCGCAAACACGTGGACTCAATCGATATTCCAATGTATGATCACGAATTCAAAGAACAAACAAACAGTTGCGAAATTGCCCGAGCTTCAGCTGTAATGGTGGCACTTCATACTGTTTCCACCGCTTATCAAATTGTTGCTCCCATAACGCTCTTTACACATCCCTCCGGGAAAATGCCCTGCTCTTTAATATCCGTCCGAAAGTCGAATTTGCGCTGTATTTTACCCGCTTTTCTGAAAGCTGCCGTTGCGGTCGGGAGATGAAGAGTGGTCGGCTAAAACCGCGTTCACCGTGCCAAGTTCTCCGTGGGGGAAGTTGACTCGAGAGGTTGATAGCGAAAAACAATGAAAAGTGAATACATTTAAAGTTAGTTCGATGGTGGGGAGTAAGCCAAACAAATGAGAACGAACATCCAACGGCTATTAAGACGCGATAAAAAGGCGGCAGAGGCTACGGTTCTGCGGGAGTTATGAATTACAAAATAAACTTCCAAGTTCGCACTCATTTTCCGGCGGTGGTGGGCTACAGAAGCGCCGGACGACCCGAGCGAACGCAGTCGCGTGTTGGCTGCAGAGTGCTTCTATTTACATTGCGCAGTTTCCCCATAATTAAAATGATCGTCTTGTCGTTAGGTCCCTTGGTCGCATCTTGAACGGAGTAACTTTTTAACTTTGCCTAATACTGATATCGTCGCCAGCAATACATTGAATTAAGGGGGTTACATATAAAATGGCTTTCAAAATGAATATCCATAGTTGTATCATTTTATACTCGTATAATTATTCCAACATTGTCAATAATTAGAATATGAATATAAACTATCGTTTTCTATAGAAAATGTGTGTATTTAATAAAATATTTCGTTACCCAACATTTCAACCGATTTTTCTGGTCATCAGCTGTATTGTCTAGACGTAGTGTTAATTAAGAAGTAGTTCATTAAACATAGTTTTAGTCCTCTTAAAAAAATCGTTCACACAAATTGTTTAATAATGGTAGAGGATTTCTTTTATCAGAACCAGTACACGTGGGGATCTTGATGAATGAATCTTGCTATTTATTTTAAGTAATTCCTCCATTCGTTTTAAAAAGTGAACAATATCCAAGTGAAGATTTAGTAACTAATTCTTCATTCTTAGTTCTATAAAAAAGTGCACATGCACTCATATAAACTTACTAAACAGCACTAGCAGTCCTCTATATTCCACTTGACAAGAAATAGGATTGAAACAGCGCGCGACCTTACTTTTTCTGATCGGTTAAAGATCATATACATAGTGGAGAGAATTAGAAATGATGCAAATTGAAAGATGATGTTGAAAGTCGCAAACGTGAAAATATATTATGAATATAGTGTATTATTCTATGCATGTTTCATGAATAGTTTTTGCGTTTTTATACAATCCTTTGGTTCCAGATAGTAAATATACATTACGTTTNCCAAGTGAAGATTTAGTAACTAATTCTTCATTCTTAGTTCTATAAAAAAGTGCACATGCACTCATATAAACTTACTAAACAGCACTAGTAGTCCTCTATATTCCACTTGACAAGAAATAGGATTGAAACAACGCGCGACCTTACTTTTTCTGATCGGTTAAAGACCATATACATACTGGAGAGAATTAGAAATGATGCAAATTGAAAGATGATGTTGAAAGTCGCAAACGTGAAAATATATTATGAACATAGTGTATTATTCTATGCATGTTTCATGAATAGTTTTTGCGTTTTTATACAATCCTTTGGTTCCAGATAGTAAATATACATTACGTTTCACTTCTTCAGTGTCATGTGCTATGAATTATTGTAACCTATATTAATTATGTGTAGAGAGAATAATTGTACAAAAATGACAAAATTCAGTCAGCTAGTAACACTGAGAAAACTATGTCACAAGAGTACAGCAATAACTCTGGATAAAATATAGTTACAACTCTTGATAACAAATTAATATTGGTGAAATATTCTCAAGAAAAATCATGAAGCAGAAGAAACCTTACCGCAATATCTGAAAAGAATATGTCAGTAGAAAACCGATTTAAATGGTTGAGGTGACAGTCCAATAATCGATGCAGCTGTGTAGGTGGGGGGAGACGATCTTCGATGCAGAGAAAAAAGTTATATCAAGATGATAACTTAAAGTTGTGAGTGGATATTGCGTTTGTATTGTGCGGGTTCACAAGATAGAATTTTTTTTGAAATTCCATTTGTAAAGATTTTCATTGAGATTATTTTATTTTCACTACATATCACACACTAAGTTTCATAACATACCATTTTGTTGTATGTAAACACTAATGTAACGAAGACGACTTGAACAGAAACTCCCGAGTGCAACTGGGTCGAGCCTAGTAGTTCATACAATTCATAAATCAAGAGCAATATCGAAAGTTAAGAATAGAGTAATTGAATTAGAAATGACAGATACAGTACATGTGCACATGCCAAGTCACAAATGTTAACCAATTATAGCTATTGTGATAAATACATTCGTTTCATGATTTGTGATACAGATATTTTTCACATTCTCGAACAGCAAACATCAATTTTGCCTATCATCATTAGAAACGGCTCACACCTGGGGCCTGTTTCACAAAAGTATAAATTTGTAACTAACAAGTAAATTTTCACGTGTTTGTAAAATATACAATCATTAGGGTTCCCAAAGGTACTCTTGTAGACATGTAATTACAAGTGATTCTTACAATTTTACTTGTAACACACTGACATTGTTGGGTTACTAACAATTGTAGCTGAAGAACTTGTAAAATAAACTTGTTATCAACTAAGGATTTCTTTCGTAGCGACTAATGTATGATATCTGAGTTACAAATTTTAATTTATTAAAATGCGGTGGTCAAATATTTTTCGGAAGATGGAAATGAGATATTCCTTCTTATACAACAACATAGGAAAACTTTCAGGGAAAGAGTGAACTTTACATTTGTGTCAGTGAATGAATTATTAAACGAACGCTTTAGAAAGAATGTAAAGCTGGAAGAGAGAGAGGGATATATTACGAAAACTTATGAGAAAAGAACCGTTTTTTTACTATATATTTTAATTTTGTTATTTGTCATTATTTGTGTTAGTTACTATAATGCTATTTGGAAAGTCGTTGTAGATAAACGTGAAATATTTTTAAGAATACCTAAAAAACTATCACATTCTGAACCACATCTCCCATAAAGTGTACTAACGAATAGTTTGAAAATGCCATTATTTGACATTACGTAACGCAAAATCAAACGAGAAAACTTAAATGTCCGCCAACTCTTGTTACTGACAAGTGTAAAGATAATACGCTTGTTACCGACAACTACTTATTACAAGAATTGTTTGCAACAACTTGTTATGAACAACACTTGTATATTTGTGAAACAGGCCCCGGTCATTGAACTCACTTTGTATCGTGTACTCGATTTCGTACACGTCAATATACTTCGTATCTGAAATGACAAGTCTTTCACTTCATTCACTAATTCACATACTTCGTATCTGACTCGGAACTTGTGGAATCTTCAACACGGACTGAATCTACTTCGTATCTGAACTGGCACTTGTAATTTTTTCGTCGTATGCACTGAGCTTAAGGGCACTGTTTTGGTTTCAACGAATACAGTAGTAACTTTGTTCTGATTTCCGAGAAGATTAACATTATGAAACTGTTTTAATAAAATTGACAGGAACGTTCAAGAAAATATCAGTGAAACGAGGTTAAGTCCCCTTGTTTTCTAGAAAACTATGGCATAAAACCATTACACATACTTTCTCATTTACGTTCCTCCGTCTGCAGCACAGGGAGAAAAAAATCTATAGTGAAAGAGTCATTTCTGACGTGGTCCTCTTCCAGAGTCCTAAGCATACTCGAAGTCGCTAAATGAACTCATTACTGTCTTTTATTTAAAATTTGAAAGTAAAATAAATATTCAGAATATTATTTCAAAATATATAGCTACATATCAGTCTTATCAATATCGTAAATGTTATGTAAATGTAATTTCGTTGTAGACAGAAATTGATGTATTTTCGTATCGGCAGTCCGTTCGCTGTTCTCCTATGAATTTTATCATTATCATATCTTTCATTTCAGTTTACGAAAAGTGTATTCTACGTCTCCTTGGTCCATTTACACAGCTAAATATTATTCAAACTTCTCGAAACAGTAAACTAATGTGTAAATGTAGCAGACAGAAATTACTTTATTGTGTCTATACCAAAATTTCAAGAGAAATACCGTTAAAGCGGATGTAATCCATACTAATTGTACATAAAAGGGCCCATTTATTTTTCTAAGTCCCACGCTCTGACCGGTTTTGGATATGTTAGGTTTGCAACGCGTCTCTCCTCTTGCCTCCCCTTCGACAGGGAAAGTTTCGTTCGACCAATCGTAGGTCTATTTGAAACGGCGCCCATATTTGGAAGACTAATAGTACCGCTGGTACTAACTAAAACAACAATAGAGAAAAGTGAGAGAAAGAAAGAGTGAAAGAAAGAAAGAAGGAAAGAAAGAAATTGGAAGAAAGATAAAGAAAAGAACCTATCGTATTAATATGAGTTAATACATTTCAATTTGATTGGAATAAATAAAAGGGATTTGTCTTTTTCTATTTTTTCATATTATTGATGTCTGATTATTTTTTTAGGTTGCACGATTACTACCAAACTGTTATATCGTGGATAAATATGTCACTAGAAGATGTAATTTATTTGTTCCTTAAGAAGTTTTATATTATTTATAGCTCGAGAATTAAACTTTTGTGTTATTAGTTGATATTTGAGACAAACGTTTTCTATATTTATTTAATTCCTTTTTACATAGATGAAAAACTTAAGAGAATCGCACGCAAATTATATGAAATTACTTTCGACAATACACATCATTTGAAGGCAATGAGATTTGATTTCTGTACTTCACTATATAAATATAAGAAATTATAGGAATATTTATAAGTAATTTGTGATTCGAATTATACCAATTCCTAACGATATCTTGCAATTATATTCAAATTCTGTTAAAAACTATATTTTGTCACAGTATTACGCAAACGTTTTTTACAGAAACTCTAATATCGTATACATTGCCTATGAAGACCTTGCGAGACTACGAATCTCGAGATGTCGTTTAAATATAGAGAATAGTAAAGTTCATTGAAGTCAAGAATATACAGAATATTTTTGTTATAGAAGTCCAAAATGTGTATAATAGAAAATACAAAATATTTCTTTAATTGCGGTGTAATTAAACATTTTATCTCGTTACGATTTACCCGCCGCACGATGTCTTCCAAATATGGGCGCCGTTTCAAATAGACCTACGATTGGTCGAACGAAACTTTCCCTGTCGAAGGGGAAGCAAGAGGAGAGAGGCGTTGCAAACCTAACAGATCCAAAACTGGTCAGAGCGTGGGACTTAGAAAAATAAATGGGCCCTTTTATGTTATCAGTAGTGTACTTTACGTACAGAAAATGTAATCAATATCGTTGTATCCGTTTTTTGTAGAAGCATTCAAAAGAGTTCTTTGACCCTCATGCCCTCTATATATGTATCCTTTATATATAAAATATCGAGCTCGTGCATCGACAACATGTAAATTCTACCGTAAATACGAAATGCGAATTAAATTGATTCATCCATTTACTGAGAATCGCTGTGCACAGACGGACAGACGTTATTTCCTTCGAAGTCTGGAAATTTCGAATTTTTTCACGATTAGCGTACTTTCTATATTTTACGTATATGAGAATGTAAAATGTGGATCATCGCATCGAACAATTATATATGTCTGTCTCTTTTAACATATAAAACACTTTTCTCGCGTTGAACATTATATAATCCAAAAAGTTTGTGTTTTAAGTCAAGAAATTAGAAACGTGATCAGAATTTATACATTTTTTACAATTCCAATTATTTATATATATGAACTCGCATCTTCTGGAAAAGACACTCAACAGTTCATTTTTTGTTTGTTTTTTGTTGTGATATACCGTAACTTCTATACATATGTTTTCCCCTCTGTTAACTTCGTCCTCCAGAAAACCTTGTTTTATAATAAAATATATTCCGCCACGGAAGGTCAGAAAATTACCTGTATAGCTGTTAGAAGGGCACTAACTCACTTGAAGGCCCTTTGCGCGCTTCAGACTACCTGACCTCACCCTTCCACAGTCAGCGTAGGATGAACCGCGCTTGTGCTAACCTCGTTCCCAACTCCAGCACGACGATGAGCCGCTGTCTCACGCATTGCACGCTGGGAAACGAGTTCCACAGGTTCTAAACACAGCCCCTCGCTCTTTGGTGGTTTCTGACGAAGGCACGAGCTAAATTTCATTCTCCAGCCCAATTACAAGTTCTAACTTAATATCCTAAAGCGCTAGCGGAGAACTAAGTAATTCCCTGTCTCTTTTAAATGACTTCAAACTTTTATCAGCGTGTAATATTTAATTCGTGAAGTTATCGCGAGACTGTGCGCTATTGATTTTCAGCGCCATCGCCGCCGCGACCTGCGCTGCATACATAGAGGTGTGGAAGTGAGTTTATGGACAGGTTGGGAGGTGTGCGGAAAGATACGCTGGAATAATCTGCATGTTTTTAAAGGGAGAGTTGGAATTTTTGGGATTGTATTATTGTGCAATTTATTGTCAGTCATGATTATTTATACTGAAACTATAATAATAATAATAAACCTCAATAATAATAAGTATAAACCTCAACCAGTCCTGCAAGACGATTTGAAGTCAAATATTTTGTTCTGGGACAGAAGCATTCTCACTGACCTAACAACAATTCACAACAGACCTGATTCATCCTTTGGAAAAGAAAAGAATCAAAAGTGTATCTCATCGATTTTGCTGTCGTAAATTGCAACAATCTAGAAAAAACAAAGAACGACAAAATATCAAAATACCAACAACTAGCCTTTGAAGTAAGAAAACTCTGGAATGTTCAAGAAGTTATCATAGTGCCTATCATTTTATTTTCCCTAGGACTAGTACCCCAATCCCTGGTCGATTCCATTTAAAAACTCAAAATCAACACCAATATAATAAGTAGATTGCAACACAGCGTCCTTCTGTCCTCAGCCCACATTACCAGAATGTTCTTGGACCTGAAATAGATTCTTACTCCCAGCAGAACTTGGTTTTTCTCAGTGTATAAATCTCAGTTTTTTAGCAGTGGATTGTTAAATCAACTCAATTGAGATAACTAAATAATAATAATAATAAACATATTTTTTTCATTTCCTTTGTCTTTCGTTTACCCGGTTTATCGACCATCGGGCCACTACCTAGGTTTAGGTATCTCTCTTAATGATGTTATTTCCTTCTCTAAATGTTGCATCTTCTTCTACTCTTATATCTCTGTCATTTTATCTCATGTCTGTTTTGCTTTCCCATCTCTCAATTATCTCATTAACGGTTGTTGTCATTTTATTTTATTGCCATTGCTGACTCTTCCACTACCGGTAGGATGTGTGGAACTTTCCACTATCTAACTGTACGCTATCTAATGCACATTGTGGTATTTACAGATTCTTCAAAGCTGTTATATATTTGTTCTTCTGAAATGTATTTTGTCCAATCCTTATCTGTATATATTCCATATTGTCCAATTCTTATCCAGCACACCCGTACATTCCCTATGATGACATTATGTAGTAATATGTTCTTCCGTTTCAATTTCTTTCCCACATTTGCACCAGTTGCTATCTATTAACTGTCTCTTATATAGATAATCTCCAATATTTCCATGTCCTGTCAGAATTTGAATTGTAGCCTGTGTTGGGCGAAACCATTTCCTGTTCTTAAAACTAAACTGAACATCTCATATAAATCTATATGTTGTACGGCCTTCCTTTGCCTTGTTCCAGCGTATTGTCCATACTTTTACCAATTCTCGTGTCAGCCTACCCTTCCAGCCTTTGTGGTTTTTATCCATTTTAACGTCTCCTAGTTGCACTTCTACCCGTCTTGGTATTTTTGTTCTCAGGTAGTTCTTGTCAATTGCCAAATCTATAGGTCATAGCCCTAATAAAGCTTGTAGTGCCTTCGTAGTACTCGGGTACATACCACTCCACAGTAAAAGGCAGAATCGCAGTGTCTCCTCTACATTTACTTCTCGCATACCTCGCTGGCGCCCCGTACAAAATAAGTGGCCGCAGCGCTCCTTGATATATCTGCACATGTTGTCTTTGCCGTATTGTTGTTTCCCTATACTTACTGTTTCCCATACACCACTTTTTTAATTGTCTGCTTTACATATTCTACATGGTTTGTGAATGTTCATTTCTCATCTATCATGAGTCGTAAATATTTAAGTCCGATTTCACCAAATCTACTGAAAACGTCGTTTACGCGTTTACCATAAACACCGATCTGAAATGCGTTTGACATCGTTTGGATTCCAGCAGATGCAACGAAGCAGCGTTTAGGTAAACGGCGTTTCAAACAGTACACCATGCGGCAACGTTTCAAAATGTTTTTATCAAGGAGATCTAGCCCAAAGATTGTGTAATACATGAAGCAGCATAACAAAAGGAGGGGAATAAAGCACTATAAGTGCAGGTATTAGCTTGTGCCATTCTAGATCTATAATGGTGCGAAAAATATGATGTAGTGCTTGGAAACATAGGAGTCGCGACTCTTTAATTTGGAGACTTTATCATCTTTTGACAATTTATTGATGAAAAAGAATATCGTAATTAAATTGTGAGTAGTTTCTGAGTCTGATCGTGATACGGAAATATTACGATTCGATTTTTTAAATAGTTTTTGTAATCGCGTGGATTTGTTTCAAAACTTCACCTACACTGGACGTTTGAGTGTTTATTTGAAATTGCGACAATAGAGTGCGTAATACATTACGTACTAAAGTACATAATACAACATTTTGTTTCAAAGTTAGAAAATGCATTTTACGTATTATTAGTTTTGATTCGTAAATCTTATTAGAATTCTGAATGTGATGAAGCCTTCAAAAATCGGTATTACGACTCATTTCGTAATCCTATAACTGCCTCACGTAGTACATTCAGTTCATTTGTAGGGAGTACGTATGTAATTCACTATATGAGACAAATTTTACATCATTATTATACTGTACTATTGTATTAAACTGTGAAATCATGTCAACACATTATATCCTGTTATAGGTTATGTATTTATGCATTTCGGTAGAACCTCTATAGGCCAATGTTAAAAATTGAATTGGGAATTAGAATATTTAACAAAGTAATGATTGTTAAACAGTTATTTATAAATGTATATAATATTCATGTATAAATTTGATTACGATTTACAGAAATTATATGTTAACAACAATGTATCCAAATGTACCTATTTGTCAACAGATAACCGAAAATAAATTTGAACACACCATGATGAATATTTATTTGCAGACACTAATTTGTAACCACATCAGATAAATACTCTTTCTTTACTGCACTTCATTCATTAACAATATAACTAATGTAAAATATCTTGTTTAGATCCAGCATGGCGCATGCGATGACTTGTACTTTTAGTTCCCAAGAGGGGAAAGAGGGATGGCACCATCTATGGGGAGTTCCCTCAACTATACGTAACAACATCGCTGCAGGTGACCGGTTTCAAAACTACTTGGTCGTAAGGTTAGCAGGTCTAGCAGTTCTTTCTGCATCTACGTTCATCATTCATCGTGGAAATAGTTCGCTTCCGTAAGTTTTATTACTTATCTTCCAAATTCAAACAGGTCACCGAAATTACAGTTTTGGGGGAAGACAAAGTAAAGGAATAATAAAAACAGATATTTCAGTAACGTACATACAAAATGTATTATAAAAATAATGATACATATTACATTATCTAGACATATTCCATAACACTAGAAAACATACACAGAGATATACGGAAACCTATCCCAATAACACGGGAATAGATTCTATAACATTGAAAAACAGATACAATGACATGAAGAAACTCACCGAAAAACGTGAACACAAACACTTCTTACTTGAGCATTTTCGTTTTACAAAGTGAATTGGAAGCAACGTGCTCACAAACTCGCTCAATTCGTGCGATCTCCGCTGTTTATCGTTATAAAATACATCCACGGCATACTTCACCTCGCTAATTATCGATTCTCGCCAATTATGGCGAATTTCTTTGATGATATTGATGACAGAACAGGTAACACAACTTCCTGCAACGGTAACTCTCTCTGTCGAAGACATACTATAACTAATGGAAGCGTTGTTAGGGGAACTCCCCCCGGACGTCACTACGGATAAAACTACACCAGTGCCCCTCAAGGTGGAGTCGCGCAACTGGCCGAGTTTCCCCTCATGTTAATTTACTTCATGGTGTAATATTCTCAGTAGATGTAAGTTCTGTGTTAACTAATATTTCTTTGGATTGAACCATTTATATTTTGAGCAAATGGAATGTAAGGAGAAGCAAAATCTAAATTTCTCATGGGTATTTTATATATGGCCCCAAATTTTGAGAGAATTAATCCTAATAAGCACAGTTACTCTGCTCATAGCTGATATTGTGGGAAATTAGTTATTGGATGAGATAAAATAAAATTATACGTACAGAATAATTATTGGCCATGTAATGTAGGTGAAAGATATTGTAAATAAAGTATAATATAACAACGTTAGTTAAAGGTATATTACATTGAGTAAGATAATTGTCAGTTTTATAGGGTTAATGGGATTGTGTATTCATAGAAAGATTTAAAAGTCCAACTGACATGTAAATGAGTAATTATGGTAAAAAATGAATTTAAATACTAAACTAATAATTTTTATTAAAATATCCCCTGCGCTATTAAAAAGTATCCCTAAGAAAGATAAATACAAAGAGTACACAGTTGTACTTTGTATTAAAGAGCTAACATTCGTTCAGAAAAGGGTGACCCATGGCGTAGTGCCTAACGCACTCGCGTACTCCCTCCGGTCCGATCCAAGTAGAATCCGAGGTGGTGGACGAAGCGGTGTTCGCGGCAGGTTTTCTCGGGGTTCTCCCGTTTCCCCTGCCTATCATTCCACCAGAACATTCACTCATCATCATTCACCCCCATGTCATTCATAAATCACCCGTCTCGGGGAGGTGCGGCAGGAAGGGCATCCGGCACCCTAGGAATTCCCCCGCCAAATCAAAATAAGAGGCATCATATCATCCCCATCTCCGACCCCTAAGAATTAGGAAAAAGGAGTAAAGGCTCCGATCCCTAAGGAATAGGGAAAAGAAGTTAAGGTAAAGAATTTCACAATTGGTCCACTGGTTTAGTCGTGATCAAGTAGCTAACATATATTTTCGCTTTACGCATTGATATGTTGGTCTGTAGTATATCTTCCGCGGTACTTTAAAAAATTGAAATTGAATTAATTGAATAAAAAGATTGAATACACGACAGTCGTTTTATTATGAACGTCCATTCGTACAGTTTGTAATCAACCTGTACCACTGTTAAACTCCACGGCAGCGCTAAGAAACAATTGGGAGACTTTACAGTAGCTGTTGATGGAGCTGACTCACTGGGTACGGCGCATGAAGAACGACCGGTTTTAACGGTAGTGTCTTTTTTTTCTTGGCGGAACAAGGTATTTCAACCCAATTGCGGTTAAATTTCAGTCTCGTGGAATTCAAAGTGACACCTGTAGTCCACCGATTTATTTCACGAAACATTAAAATATCAATGGCATGTAAACATCAGCATTGTGAACACAAAGGGGTTTCAGGCCTTCCTCTTCTCCCTGCTCCTAGAATTATCCAAGCTATGAAGAGGATTCTCGTTCCCCCGGAAGGAGTGGTTTCCTCAACATCCTCGATGAATAACAGCGCGTATTTGTTGAATAAATTATTTTATAAATATTAAATCCGGCACTGCCCTTGGGTTTATCGCCCCCCCCTCCATGTGATCATACACAGTTTGCTACTGCTTTTTTGACAATAAAGCTTATTTATTTGTTTGTTTATTTATTTATTTCCGTTAGTAGCGACTCCTACTCTGGCGTCCCGTGGAAAGGACACAAATGTTTCGAGAGTTAAGACGTCAAACCTGATATTCAGACAATGAATTTTTTGTTCATTTAAAATTATTCTCCAAATTACTTTCAAAAAAATTCCTTTCTTCTCTAGTCGAACAAGATACCTAGTCACAAGCCAACTGTTCAGTAATGAGGTATAAACGAAAATATGTTTTGTACGTCCACAATTGTTAATTAACTTTATTTATTCCACCAAAATCCTCTCACCTATGCCTCTATGAAAGTTCTGCATTCCATGCTCATATTTGTTACTTTTTATGTATTTTGAGATATGTTGATTATTGAATATTACATGGTGTCTAAGAATATTTCTGTGGTTTGAGTAACTAATTTGAATTTTTGAGCCTTTTTGAATGCTGAGACAGAGAAAACCCCATATTCATAGTGCATCATAGTCTACACCACAAACGACTGCGGTAAGCTTCGATGGTTTGGAGTAGTTCTCCGTAGAACGCCGTGTTTTCAAGAAATTTCATATATGGAAACTGTAATTAGCTTGGATATTAACATACTAGGTATTTCGAGAAAAATACCGAGATTTTTTTTCTCGCGAAACTAAAAATGACAAAATAAATAATTTAAGACTTACAACCTTATAATGGACAAATATATTTTGTGCTATTAAGTTCACAACATTTCGACTTTAAGTTGCAGTCGTCATCAGATTACAACAAGAAACATAACAACAGAACCATTGAACATGATAGAAACACAAAATGTGTTTACGAAAAACCCAGAAGCCACGCAAACATGTTATAGCGTGTTATATACTTCAACATAAAGTTGAAACATTGTGAACTCTATATCACAAAATGTGTAGTATTCGTTTTTCATAAAGTAGTATGTCTTTAATTATTTAATTGACATGAAAAACGCCTGGGTTAAGACCGGGTGATTTGACATTTCCTTTAAACTATTTAAACAGCAAATAAAGGAAGCAATATACGTTTTTATGTACATAAGTATATTTGTATAATTTATGATAACATAGTTACATTAATTTGGGTTTTACAACTTGAATATGGCATCGGAAAACCAAGTTTTATATACCCTCTCTTTCTCCTATTTCTACGTACTAGTAATTCTTGAAACGACCACGAGATGCCGGGATTAATGCATCTCACTCCGTTCACGTTCTGTGCGAGGACATTCCGCAGACGTATTCCGTACCCTCTTGACATCGAGGTATGTTTTTCTTGTAATCTGGTGAGCTGTCAAAGATATGTGAGTCCGCGTGTCAAGTGGACGTGTTAAGCAGTGAGAATCATGATCGTCAAGTATTTTGGTCATATCAGTGTATCTACAGTAAGTATCTTTGGAAATAGTATGTTTTATATAGACTATAATGTGAAAAATAAACATAGACGTATATTAGTACTTTAAAACTCCATTAACAAATCATAACGAAAAGCATGATTTCATTACAAGTTCTTATTGCGTTTGGTTTCCAGAATAGCAATTTCCCCCTTTTGTACTAAAGACTCAGGAAAATCAATTTTTACAAAATGAACCATGCACCAACCAAACTTACTCGTATAAAAATAGAATTTAAAATGATTCTAAAGACTAAGTGCAATGGATGAATACTACTGGTTACATTTTAGAATACTTTTTTAATATATCCCCCATTTATTATTTATTTAAACTTTTTAACATTGTAGATAATAATAATAAAAAATGAGAGATTTTCCACTAGATTCTCCGTCCGAATATCATGTTTCGCAGTATATTGCAGTGTGGATATTACATTTCTACCTAGGGTAGCTTCCCAGTGTCACTGAGAATGCCCTCGTTCACTTTCGCCCATGTTTCTCGAGACTCCGCAAGTGAATGTGGGTACCAACACGAAACCAGAGAGGAACGTGAACAACTCAATCGGATTATCCCGTGCGCCGTCTGTTCAATTATTGATACTAGATTAAGGTGATATGCGGGACACTGACCGGATTAGGTGGTTTAACCAGTCGACACCCGTTGATTGAGGAAATCCATCTCCGTCTTCCGGATCTCTTATTACGTTTACGTTCTATGACTACATTTTTTCGATGTTATTAACTTCTTACCACTATGACGCGAATTTACGTGTTCTCTAAACCATAAAGGTATAGAAAAATTGTCTCAGCAACTATTTAAAAAGATACATCTTAAAACCATGTATTAAAATTCTCTCTCGCAAATTATGACTTCATATATATTTTTGTCTAACCTTTCGACTTGGTTCCATGCAAATCGTCTCATTGTAAACACTGACAAAACTGTGTCTATGTCATTTCACAATAGTATCACAAAATCGTTACCCCAGGTTTCTCTTTCTTTAAACGGAACACAATTAAAAAC
>NNCF01130031.1:435216-470397 GCA_002313205.1 Laupala kohalensis | reverse complement strand
GGTGCGAAACTGCATTTTTCCCTACTTGCATGGGCTCTAATGACCTTTGATGTTGACGAGCCCTAAAGCCCCACAAAAAAAAAATAAAAAATAAAAAATATTAATCATTCTGGTTGTAATTGTTTCCAACCAAGTAATTTCTGTTCTTTGAATGTAAGAGAATCAGAAATGATATTCCGCTCTGGTATTCAACGCAATAGAATGAATAGTGAAAGGAATATGTGATCCCGTCTGGCAAAGCAGCGTGAAAATCGTATAAGGAACTCTCTTACAGCAGACGAGATCTCAATGTTTATGTATTAAACACTCTTCTCATGGTGGGAAGTGGCTAACAAAAAAGAAAAGGTGCAAATGCTTGAATTGTTGCATGGGTAAGGTCATTGGGGAGCTTAAATGACCCTAGCTACACTTCTCGCATCGAAAAGAGCTTGAGTTGACAATGTAATTCTTTTTTTTTTTGTTGCGTAATCCGATTCATAATGTGAGCTTTCAGCGCTTTCTCTCAGTACGTCGCCCCTTGAGCAGACTGAATTAATTACATATCTCGTGAGACTACGCTGCTTGGGTGGATGGACTGACACTGTTCTCTACCTTCTGTTTCCTTCCTACTCTCGCCCCTGTGTAGTAACGAAACGTTTATTTTGCCTCTTCGCCCACTCCACGCTGCGCCAGAGATATATGCTACAGTGAGTGCTCTGTTGTCTTTATTTATTCTCGAGTAAGCATTGGAATTATTTTGGAAAAGTAGTCTGCTCTCTTTCTATGGAAGTTGCATATTTATTATTGTAATATGATTCCAACAATATATTATACGTGCATTTCTGTCAATGATTGTGAAAGTACCATTGCGTGTTCTATAAAATAATATTGTTTACTGTGATGTAATGAAGAAGGATGAAGATTAAATTTTCAATACTCCTTATTCCTTTTGCATTTATCTCCTCTTTCCTTGGAGATAAGATATATTAGTGAGATATATTAGTGTTTAACTTGTTGACATCATTATTTTCCTCTATGGAAATTAAATATTCTCCTAATTGAAATTAAATCTCCTTTTAGAAGTGCTAATATGAACATTTTGTTAGTCGCCAAGGGTTTCTGTCTAAACTGCATCGAATATGACAATGAACGACTATTAAAAAATACTTTTTCTTGAACGTAATGTTTTAATCTCGACGTCGATATTTTCTTTCCTAGCGATTTCATCGAACTACATATTATATAAATTGGATGAATATTTTAACGTAAAGGAACAGTTCAATGTGTCGAGGTGGTATCGACGTGAAGAAAATTAAGCATAGTATTAATCAGGAAGAAAATATTAACACCATGCTAATGTGTAACTTCAGCACTAGCGTAGTACGGAAAGTATTGTTATAATTAACTGAAAGAATCCAGTAAAGCAGTATGTATTTCTAATATTTCTTAAACAGTGGTTCTAATTAAATCTCCTTTTCTGTAACAGATTATGTCACAGCACTTCGAATAAATAATGTTGTCGTGGATATTGTCACAATTACTTATATAAATCTGTTTTTAAGACGCGGACTTGTAATAAAGCAGGGGAAGTATTTTGTACCTTCCAAAAGAATCCAATCCCATAAAGAGATTTAAAACAATGTTATGATATAGTACGAATAACAAAGGTCAGCATGAGACGCTAATTCTTAGTTCTTACTTAGTTAATTTATTCTTTCAGGTCTTCCTTTTTTGTAATTTCAACCTAGTTTTAGACGATATATTAAGATGCTGATACATTTCTCATGCACTTTCTACATTTCCCATTGCCCGAAATTTAGTAGTATGAAGGAAAGTGAGCTGCAGCTCCATTTCGTATTTAATTACACTCAACATCAGAGGACCCTGCTGCAATTGACTCCATAGTTCTGTCCTCAAAGTCTTGTACCTCCACCTCCTCTCCACTTCCGGTTGAACAGTTTTCCCACCACAGTCGTCACTTACTTCCCACTCCCCTCCCGTGTTCCAATACCTTTCCCGCATCGCGTTCGGTGGGGCATTCTAATTGGCGGTGCGGCTGCGACGGACTAATTAAAGCCTTTTGTTATAAATTGTCAAGGCGACTGGCGACCCACTCAGCAGCGCGAATCATTTGAGTGTACTCTTCTCCCCATCCTCGCTCTCTTCAGCAGTTTATCCCGCCTTCGCCGCAACTCTTGTTTCCCCTTTATCCGTTTCGGTTTTCTCCATTTGTCGTTATTTTATACCTTTACTCTCTTACTTTTTGTTGCTTTTTTATGCTACGTACACTGTTGTCTCCTTTACTTGATTTTTTGTTTTGCTTCTCCACCTTTGGTCGACCTTTGCTTTCATCCTTATGTCGTCTTACTTTACTTTTGAATATCCTATCTCAGTTTTTCGGAGTTGTACTCATAATTCTAGCACAATTAATGTCCATTATTTCTTCATTTAATTAGTTCTCATAATAACAGATACTGCGGAGATTTTGCGGCCACTCAGCTTCGTGATGCGAAATGGTAAAATATTTGAAAAATCACTTCACTAAATGAAAAACCAAGTAGAATAAATCCCCTCCTACGGAGGTCTTTAGTAGGTTCTAAATCATAGAAACCTTCACTCATTGAAGTTTTCTTTTAATAGTTCTATCACTGACCTGCTCTATTTTTCACTTATGTACATTTTTCACCGTCAAATCTGGTACCCTCAGAATTATTTATTCTTCATCACTTGACACCGCTTCTAAAAGATCAGGTCTTTGAAATATCATCTCTTAGCACGTTTCTCGCCGGTTGGATCGAATCTTGAATAGCACTAAGGGTTTCTGAACTCGATCCTCATGTGCGCTAGAATCCGAGGTCAGTTCCAGTTCTTCGTTCTCAAGGCACGATGCTCCCGAAGGACTCGTAATGAGACTTCTGCGATCTTCCATCGTCGTCACGCAGTGCCCTCTCACTTGTTTTGGCCTCTCTGGCTGGCTCTGCGTCTTACTGTGACAATAATCATGGGCACTACAAATTTATCAATGTTTGGGTAGAATTTGTATTTTACAAAATTCTCCTCGTACTCTTTGAATTTTAGTATTGTGTTGTAATCTTTTACATCTCTTTTCTAATTTTCACCAATTTGTTTAAAAGAAAATCAACCTCAATCGCTTTCCTCTTTTAAGATGTTTGCGCCAATGTGAATAAATAAAGAACTGATATTTTAGTGTTGTAGTTACGTTAACTTATTTTCTAATATTTATACAGTAAGAATGTTCAAGAGAATTGTGATCATATTGAAACTCAGATGTGTTAGTTATAACATCGTTACCCAACATAACTATAGTAGTCGAAGTTCTTCTCCTGTCTTCTCTCTCGGTGTTCGAAACAAAGGGGGAAGTAAAACTGAATTGTGGGAACAATGTTCGATGAACTGAATCCTAGGAAGCAAACGATTTGACAGGCAGCGGCGGGGATCGCCTGAACGAGGTTGCAAGTTGAAACGAATTGACGCGAGGAAGAGGACGAAGAGGATGGGAAAGGAGAATAGGTGTTGGCGGAAGTACTTTGCATGAGGAGAGGTGAGAAGGGGGGGGGGAGGAGGCGTAAGATCTACACGAAGATGGAAATTAACGGTTAAGTTTGGAAGTAGGTTCTCGGTGGAAACTCCCCGTGAAAGGTCTCCTTTTGCGAGATCATTAAATAGAGTGCAGCGGAAGTGAAATGAAAAATTGCCGTTGAGTCGCCAGAGTTTTCTGCTGTTCATGCTAATGCAAAAGATATTTGCCTGCAGGAAAGTTGCCTTTTGTCCAAGAGTCTCCGGTCCATTACATCTCTGATGAACTTGCAGTTACAGATCACAATAAGTACACAACAAAACAGTTTTTTTCTTTCCTAATTGGGAAGTTTTTAAAACTCCCCTTCTTGTTCATCTAAGACAAAATATGATTAAATTTAGTTTGTGACGTATATTTTGTACATTTTGACTTTTTCTTTATCATTAGGCCCAAAGAAGATGTCAATTCTGAAATTTAGTCGATTCTCAACCTAGCTAAATTTCTTTTTTTTTCTCTCTCTAATTTTCATTAGTGTGTCCGAAGTTATTTATTTTTATTAAGAAGTTGATGTCTGAAAAAAATTTACATAACATTGTGGCAGGTTTAGTACTCTTAACTGTTCGTAGATCTGTCGATCCTCTTCACTGAAAATTCTTTCCCGTCCATTGTGTCATTGAACAGATACTTATCGGAGAACTTATTTGTTTAATTTAGTATTAAGATCTGTAAATTGTTACACCGGTGAGAAAACCCGTGTGTTTTCCAGAGGTAAACTATCATATATTTGTGGCGATTTCTTCTTCGACTAAATGAAGCAAAGGAATTTTTACAAAAATCAAATTATTTATTGGAATAAATATGTTAACAATAAAATTGGAAAATGGGAATACTTACTTGTAGAAATTCTTCTAAGTATTGTATCGTGAGTTCGAAACCTTACGTTCGCTTATAATCAATACTTCAAATTTGTATGATTGCCCAATAAGGACTCATTGAACACTTCCCATACAGCTATACTCTTGTCAAGAAGTGAGGATACGTCATCAAAGGTATAAAAATTATGAAGTTTATTAGTAATATAAACATTATAATAAGAATAATTTAAACTGATCATGAAATTTTAATTACGAATGGAGAAGTTTACGGTAATTTTTTCTCAAATTATTATTACATTTTTATTTTGCAACATATTATTACATTAGTTTTTTATTTACATTGAACATTGGATGAAATTTTTTTTTTTGAAATAATGCCTTGAGAAAAAAAACAGGACATATAATCAGGTACCTTGACGATGCAATAGAAAAGCAACATCTCTGGATATATTATGAGAATCTTCTATGTATAAAACAAGTATTTAAATCTTATTGGAACTTCAGTGTATCAATTATTTGGAAGTAGTGCATTTATTTATGGTAAAATAAACTAAGAAGAAGTAGAACGAAAATATGATTACTTAGTGATACTTTTTAGTTTTTCATGTTGTCCTTCTACCCATGTACAATGAATGTCTGTTATCCTAACTGTCTCATTGTATGTTCATGCGTTTAGAAATTTTTAATTTGGTTGTTAATTTTTGAAGAATCTTAATCATAAAGTCCAATATTTTTTTAATAATTATACAATCTTTCACAAAGGAAATTAACTTCTGAGGTCTCATCTCTCCGTTACAAATAGAACAATCCCTTAAAAAACGATGTTTACCAGTGTTCAAAATTAATTGTCTTTAAAATTTATCAGTGTAGAAGCCACACAAAATGCGTGTATCCAAACATTTTAAAGAGTTAGTTATTGATTAGTTACATTTCAACACTATATAACAACCTTATTGACATTCAATTCAGTGTTTAATTAAATAAAGTGATGTTTTAGATGATTTCAAACACGATGAATAGTTTCAAGGATTAGAGCAAATTGAAGTGGAAAATATTAGATATAATTAAATTCCCATTGGAATGGGCGATTTTTTGATATTATGAGTAAGTGTTTTGGATGCAATAAACGTTGCGAGTGAAGTGCCTTATATAGTTGTTCCGTCGGTTTCTTGAATTAATTTTCAGTGTCCGATACGTGAAAATAAGTTACCGATAGACACTTTCTATCCACTGCTCGCACTGAGGTTTAAGTACGCGGGCCGCCAGGAAACTTACCCCGACCCTGACACGCGAGACACTTGCCGCTGAAGGATGTCGGACATGCGAACAGCGCCGGCAGGAATCAATTATCAAGTTGTAGCAACGCGCGTCGGGGAGCAGGAGTGTCGAGGACTGGAAGAGAGATTGATGTAGGAAGGGGCGAACGAAGGTCGACACATTGTGGCAACCACGGATTTTAAGTCCGGCGATGAACTCCGCTGCTCGTCCACTGAAAAACGATCACGTTCGATTTAATTTCTTTCGTCCTTGTCCTGGTACCATTGGAAGATACCGTACCACAATTAGTTATATTTTATTTAATCTAATATTTTCTTTCATTATTTTAATATTTCAAAACAGTTCTTCATAACCCAAATAGTATATTGTTTTAAATTTCATTTCATACATAGTTCTCGTTCATTGTAAATTAGTTTTAAAAATACATACATAATATTATAAGTCCTAACTTCCGAGTACCTATTCGTGGAGGAGTGTTTGCAACGTCAACTGCCGGGTGAAAATTGTGATGGGCCGGGACTCCAGCCCGGGACCTCCCGCGTTCGCTTCGGAAGTCCCGGGTTCGAGTCCGTCGCAATTTTCATCTGACTGTTGACGTTGCACGTACATAATATGTATAAAAATAAACTTTTCGTTTTGTTTTTCTATCAGGTATTATACTCATGATACAGAAAAACATAATATATGGATACGGTGTCAGCGTGATCGCTTGTCACCAAGTCATTCCGGGTTCAATTCCCAGGTGGGGCAAGATACAATTTGTGGCTTTTCATTTGCATGTCTCAGTTTAAATAGCTGTGATGTATGAAAAGTTCACCCTCTGCGGCTAACAACCGCAGTTGTAATATTCGGATACAGCAATCTATATCATATGTTTTGAAGTGTATATCAGCAATAACATTTCGGTTTATTTCAAGCAGTCGGAAAACAAAAAATCATGCTTCGTCCGATTCAGGAAATACATAAATATACATCTTCTGTGAAAAGAGAGAAACCAGTTTTGCGGAGAGTATCGAGCTAAGAAAGTATTTTAATGTGCATCTCTCTCTCTTTTTCTTTCAGATCGGCAGTCTACACAACTACTACCTGTTCGAACATCGACGCGTCCACAAGCGATCCCTATCCGTCAGCGAGGAACACCATTCCAAGCTGCGTGAAGAACCTGAGGTAAGTGTTCTTTATTTCATTTTAATTTAGCATATTTTACTTTAGTTTTGACTTTATAAAAACGTTTCCGTTTCTTCATGTTCAGTAAGTTTCTTCATATTCATGAATTTTTGGAAGCCACATTATTGATTTCCCCCCTCGTTTTTGCAATTACTTACTGGTTTTACACTTCATTGAACAACCCAGCATTGATAACCCTCTATTGACATATTTAATGTAAGATTTTTTAAATGTTTTTGTAGTATTATATTAAATGTATTTTCAATATCTGTAGGATATGTAGGACCACTCGTGTCCGCCCTGAAGGACGTGAGTAGCAGAGTCCAAATGTCACTCCGGTCACTCGTTTATCTTACTTCAAATTCTTGTTCGTAGAAACAAGAGCTTAGTCGACGAGTTCTATTGTTCAGTACCCTAGTTATCTTAATCTTATCGTTGATTTTCGGAGTGGGTCATTTGTATAAGATTTATATTTCGTTACGATAGCATTTATTCGGTTGGTGCGGCTATTTTCTATTCCGTATCACGGTCTCGTCCTGATCTGACCGAAGAGAGAGAATCTTCGGTACTAAATGTGGTCCGTGTGCTTATTAATTGGAGACCATTCCTGTAGACTAATTAAACGTTGCTCAATGATCTTGAAAAATCGTGACTTTCAAACGCCATGCTGCCAAACACACCGTTGTGCAGAAGAAAACGTTGATTTTAGAAGTATTATCTCTGATTTTAGAGGAAGTTGTCATATGCTGTTTCAACAAGCACCATCATTTTATCATGTCAATACTATTGTGAATTTTTGCTGTTTGTCCAAAACGTTTAATCTACCTCGAAATCTTTTTATATTGATAATTTAATATTTTATATTAAAGTAATTCAATCTATAATAAATATAGTTTAAATATTGATTCTTTAATTATAATTTTAATATTATAGATTAAAATTATTAATATTTAATATATTAAATTTTGTTTTATTTAATGTATGTTTGGTATTATTTGTTTAGTGATAGATTATACATTAGTGTTGTTAATTATTTTAATTGAAGTGTGTTCTATATTAATTATAGTATACTAATAAGTAGAGTAATAGATATAACAATATTTTATAAATGAGTAAATGATTATTGAAGATATGGTCCTATATTTATAGTTTTTCTTAAAAAAATTGTGTTGATTGATAGTTTTGTTTAAAATAAATGTAGGGAACGTAATGGTTGAGTTTATCGTGGCAAGTGCTATGTATTTTTCTGGACCATTGACTTCCATACATAGTACAGCATGCATAAGAAACTGGGAAAACCAATACACTGATATGTTGTATCCGATGTCTCACAAATATCGATTACAAGTAGTCTCTGTATTGCTTTAGAACGATTTCCCTCCAAGAACGAAGGAAATGAAATTTCGTTTCAATTTTCTATCGGATTTTTATTTCCGTCTTGTCCCAGAGCTAAACCCTATAAAAGAGGTTCTTCCAAATCCCTCCCAGCAGTCACGTATGGCGTATCATATGATTTTACTAGAGCTAACTCGAACGTCATTACCTTGTTAAGTATTTAAAACTGATGTTGCCTGTATTTTTTTAGCTTGTACAATGACCATCTGTAGAATCATTACTGAACCTAATTTTACGTTCTGTCTCTTGTTATGTAATACTATTAACGAGCATGAAAATTTTGTGCTTGAAATTTCATCTAAACCTATGGATGTGCATTACTAGAACGTTACTCAAATTCAGGATTTTTTAACATTCAGTACAACACAACTTGTGCAGTACTGGAGGGCATTTGTGCAGTACGATATCCTGAATTGTTCGGAAGAAAACGGTTTTATTTCTTAGTTAAGTTTTGTGGTAATAGGGTACTCGATTGAAACTAATACAGAGTGTCTCACAAAGGTGTTTACACCGTTTAAACTTAAATAACCAAACAAAAATTACAAAATATGTTTTTAGACATAATGTTGTTGGAAACATTACTGATTATGTTCTGATATTGAAGATGTTCATAATATACTGCATTGGCAAAAATATATCGACTGTATTGTTGTGGAATATATCGACAAATTCATGATGGGTTTCTATAAAAATGATTTAACAGGTAGTAACAATCACCTCTCCATGGCATCCAGCGTACGTGCTATTGTGACTTAGTATGTCCTTCATAGTTCCCCACGGAAAGAAGTCTAACGGCATTAGAACAGGAGATCTGGGTGGATACCCGACACTTTCTTGTCAGGCTACCCACCTGTCAAAATTTCATACACGTGTTGATAGTAATATGATGGAGCGCCGTCTTGTTCAAACAAAGAACATTCGCCTGGGTAGAGTTGGTGAACAGCTTGCACAAAATCTTGTGAACATTTATACTACTATTATCATCCCTTTTTCATCCGATATTGATTCTTCTTTCCACGCCATTCTCTCTTTAGATCACTCCGGCTCAAACCCGTTTAAACCCGCTCAAACCCGCTCAAACTCGTCGCGTAATTTCGCACTTGTTACACTCGATGGTGGGGCAGTATCAAATTTTGCCCGCGACAGTCTCTTCACTTCTTTCATGTTCTTACACTTCCAAAAACTCTTTATACGCATGGCCGCTACTCAAAGGAAAAGTTCCCAGCCATCTTGCCAATTACTTGCACTACTGGCTACTGAACTAAAAATAAAAGATAAAAAAACAAATGGTAATAAACACTAATCATGACAGACTCTGACACAAAATGTTCCATGAAATTATCTGTAATACATTCTCCGTTACTAGCATTCAAACAGTGAGGTACTCTGTATTTTAGATTAATTGATATGAAACAATGTATTACGTTACTTGAAATGAAAGACATCTAATAAGACTGTGTGATTTTATTTTTACGTTTTATCGGTTTGTACTATTTTTCACCTTGAATACACACTAAGAATTCATTTCAGGAGAAAAAAATATATGTATACACATAAGATGTATGTTTTTTTATTTTTTCATATATGTAAACAAATGATTTGTCAATTCCCTAGATTAAGAACGAATCATTTTCCAGTTTCTTCGGAGTTGCAAAATAATAGTGAGACATTAGGATGTTCTTAGCATTTAAAAAAACTTGGTAGTGAAATTTCTCCTTGCAGTAGGAGAGGTGCAAGAATTCTTGTGCGGTACGAAAACAGCCCTACTAAAATGTTAGACATGTTCTGATTTTTCCAGCTTATTTCCCTTATGTAAGAAGGTGAATAGATTTTTAATAAATATATTAACAAATACGTATCTATAAAAAATTAAGTCGTCTATTAAGTTTATTTAATGGATTGCAAAAATAATTTCATACAGTTCTAATCCTTATCGTTCAATACTCTTAAGGAGTCATAAAAGTTTAGGATTTTCACGATATTTCCTTTTGCAAGTGCTCGATAAAAGATGAATTTAAAAATCGCTAATTGGACATGTATGACACAATTTACGGTTACGCGAGTCTGCTGTTGCTAAAAACAGGTCTAGACCTACTATTGTCATACCGCAAGTTACCATCTGAGTTTTTTTATCTTTTTAAATTTTTATTGAAATAGTGCATCAGACTTTAACGTAACCTTGTATTTGTTATTGTGTATTTTTGTCCTCGGTGTGGAAAATACCGATTTCTACAAATCCTTCAGTATTTACGACCAAAGGTATAAAATGTACCAACAAATAAAATCTTCATTTTATATATTGCTAAGATATAGAATCGTCAATTCCGTATACGTGGCAATTGCATGAAGTACCACGTATTTCCCCGCCCCTTAGGTTTTGAAAATTTCGATGTACCTCCAAAATAAGTGTCTAATACTTGATTCATGTGAACTTACTAAGCATTTAAATTTTAATGATTCTGCCTGAAATTCCATTTGCAGCTCTTTGAGCTTTCATGTAGTTCTGTGTCTTTCATGCTTACTCATTATTCATGTAATATTATTTACTCGTTATAATTAATATTTTTATTATTTTTTATTATATTTTATTATATTAATATTATTATTTTGGCATTCATGAATATTGTTCATGATATGATATGAATTGAACATCTTCGGACATCAAGTTATTGTGGCATGATTAGTTGACTAGATTATTGAGACCTAGATCCCTGTAGATGTTTAATTCGGAATTGATAACAGTCGTAAACGTATTAAAATAATTTTTATATCCTATCAATCTTCATTATAGGTTAAATGTATCAATGTATCAATGGAGTAGGCCTCTATGAAGTGCACTCCAACACGAGCACTACGTACAACTTCACGTCACCAGGTGAGATGCGTAAGATTCCCTTAAGAGTCGGACTGCACGATGTTCTCCTCGTTCTTGTTATGAACTCCACCGTGATATTCTTACCTTGTTTAGCGACAAAGTAAATTTAAAACTAATAATAAAAAGGATGTTTATCTTCGAGTTAGGAAAGCACCACAAAATACGTATTCCGTAATCTAAATAATGCTTTGTGTTTTCGGCACGTGGCACGTTAACACTCCTCGGTACTGAAGACTTCAAGATGCTGCCGCTAAAGAGTAATACTTAGAAACAAATTAACGAATGTGCGGATTAAAAAGTAATGAAAATAATTATTATAAATAAATACAATGCTCCTACAATGAAATAAAAAAAATTAAAGGTCAGTTTAAATTAAATTGTGTTATAAATTAAAATTTCTGAGAAATGGTGCTTAAAGGAGTTACGACTATAAATTAAATAATGCACTTATGGTAAGAAGAACTGTGACATTGACTTCATTAGGAACTTGAATGTGAGAGACTGATTATTTAATATCATTGGAGTTTTGTTCAAGAATATCTTCGTGTTCATTTGTTCTCCTTCATACTTAGTTTTACTAGTGTGTATTATTCCTTGTTCAGTGCATCTTCAATATGTTCTCAAGCGCCTCTCCCAGCATACTACACCGCGAATCCTCCCAAAGAACTCTTGTTTCCTAAGAAAACTTTGAGGGAGCCTCCTAAAGAAACCTGTGAGGTCGAATTGTCAATGTTTGCTAGACTGAGAGGTTCCTTCCCAATATTGCTAACCTAATTAGTAAAGAGGGTGTTATGTTATCTTGAAGATTCACTTAGGCTTTTCTATCTTAAAGTATTTGTTTCTGCGTCTATCCTCTCATTCAATAGCTCTTAATACTTGCAACGTCAAGCATTGAACTCAGAGACTATTATAAACATGTAGTGACATATATTATTGACTTTAAACGAACAGTTAGTACTGTTTGAATGATAAAGTTTATTCTACATTCATTAGTCGTAAATCAATATGGGTTAAAATTAAAAAAATTGTATGGTAACTATTTTTAGTTTTTGAATGCAAATTACGTTTAATTGCGTTTAACGATAGTAGTGGAACAAAAGGTGTGCTGTATCAACTATACAAACTAATTAGACGCTGCTCGGCTTTTTATCTACCACCGCAGGTTCACCTACAGGGTTTCACTGTGTTGCTTCTCCAAAAACCTCGTCAGCTTTCCATTGAAGTGAATAGGTGTTTCATCTTCCACATTCAGGGATTCTATCGTAGCAAGAAGTCTCATGCGTAAGTCGATGTCTGCCATTTTCTTAGATGATGGAATGCTTTCACCTACTGGCTTATGAAGCGGTTTCTGCAGCTCAGTGTACCAGGAGTTTAGGGAAATTGCGACGGAAAAGAACAAACTAGTATTTTTATTTCTGCTGGTTTATAAAATATCTTGGAATATGGATAGATGAAAAACTACATTTCATGGAACATATCATGAGATAAAATTAAGAGATAAAATTAAGAGAACATGTTACTCACAACAAGAGATGGGAATACATGACAAAAATTTAGACGAATGGGAAAATAATTTTTATATATCCAATGATCTTTTAATGTTTTACAGTTATCAGATCAAGTTAGATAAAGTATACATGATTAAAATAATATGACTTCAGATATTAATCTGTTATTAATATTTTTAAATATTTAATGAATTAATAATTAAATGTTAATATATAATAAATTTATGTCATTATTATATTAGAATATATTAATATATAATAAATTTATATCTCGGGGCAATAGTACCAATTATGACGTATATTTCTGAAGTAAGGGGGCACAGGGTACATAATAGACACGTGGAAAGTTTACTGAGTAGTATGCAAAGAAGTGTCTCTTAGGAAATATGAATGAATATTTATTCAAAATTAAAAAAATATCTCATGATACGTGTATGTGTAAAATAGGACCAGAAAATGTGCGACATATGCTATGTGAATGCCCAATTTATAGAACAGAGAGAAGTGTGTGCTTGAAAATAGATGTCCTGAACACTCGTTTGTGTAACACATTAATAGAGACAGAGGAGAAATACAATATTTTCGAACTTGATAGTAATAAAATTTGTTATATTAGGGATACTGTGAAAAATAGCTAAAAGTCGACTTTCGCACTCTGGAGCTCGTGAACTTATATATTCTTTTCTTTCTTTCATATCTTCCCTTCAATTTATTATTTATAATATTAATATATGTTAATGAGTGATGTAAAGTGAGTAGAAGGGAGAAAATGTTGAAATACCCTGTACTGACATTGTTTGGAACAGGTTATAAACAGGGAGATAAATGAAAAAAAATTGTTTATTGTTTCATAGTATATTTTATTTCTATCACTATCGAGAAGACAAATTGAAAGATATATTTCCACTTTCAGATTACCTCATTCGTTCTTTCAGGTGTCGCATGTTTGTGTTCTTCTATGTAAGTTCAAACCTTTTCATTGCAGATAATATGCGAAAGTGTTGAAATTTTGTCGAATTATGGTGTGGAGAATCCAATTTGTTTTACTTAAAACTATTTTCAATTTTTGTCTAGTTACAAAGACAAAAAAAAATTCTATCCCTTTGCATCGATTACAAATTAAACATCGGAAAACGTTTGATTTTGATTCTAACTTTCAGAATTCAGAAGAGGATAGTTCGGATAATTTGTAAATCTCACCCCCGAAACCCTTGTAAACCTTTATTCAAGGAATTAAATATCTTAACACTTCCCTGCATTTATATTTATGAAACGGTCTTGTTTGTTAAGACCGAATTACTGAAGTGCCACCCTTGCTTTATACGAAACAGTCTCGTTCACGAACACAATACTCGCAATAGTAATAATATTCATCGGCCTAGAGTGTCAACCACTCTTTGCCAAAAAGGACCTTATCATTCGGGAATCGTTCTATATAATTCCCTGCCCAAGAATATAAAAGACATTATGAAATTGAATATCTTCAAATCCGCGGGTAAAAACTACCTCCTGCACCAGTGCTTCTACACTGTAAAGGAATTTATTGACATTAATAAAAGTTAAATCCGTCTTGTACTTTATCATGCCATTGCTGTAGCACTTTTTAAATAACTTATAACAATTTCAAAAACTATTTTCTTGCATGATTATGTTGCCGTACGGCTCATATTAATTTAGTTTTATGTGTACTCAACTTTGGCACGGTTGTGTACATTAATTCTGTAGCCCCATCCCGGCCCGGGTTTTTCTCCGTTTTTCCTTCGGGTAGAGGCGGATTTCTTATACAGGTTCTCTAGGCTTTGTCTAGGGGCGTGTTTATTGTAACAATAAATCGTGAATTTAGTGTTTTTTCAACTCTTATGATTTTTAAACACTATACTCAGAATAATCTATAGTTCGATAATAACTTGTACATGTAAATTTACAAACATATTTGCGTTAAATTACAAACATATTGACATTATATATGTATTATAACTCGCAGCTAACTTTTTATCTTATCTAGGAACTTTTGCTGAAATTTTTGAATCCGCCTCTGCCTTAGGGCCCTTGATCGGAATTGATGGGATGGTCCCTTGCTTGCTTCCGGAGAGTAAATTAGTTTATTGTCCTCCACGTGGTCATACGCAGTCTGTACTGTTTTTTGACAATAAATTTATATTATTATTGAATATTGAAATAAACAATATTTACTCATAAAAACCGAAATTATAAATGGAATTATTTTACTTATTTATATTTTAATAACACTTATGTGACTTGTTAATTATATTTCATTACAATTTCAGACTATCGTAATTACAATGTCTGTCCTACGCGAAGAACATACTTCGCGCAACAGTTGTGCGAATTGCTAAAAGAAATCTTTTTAAGACGCTGCCCTTCGTGGTTGTGGGATGCGACTTCCAGGGTTAGTCCTTGAAGGTCGTAACTCGTGAGACTGGGAGCGGTGTGCAGGAATAGGGAATGGGTAGAGGGGCAAAGGTGGGCTGTAAGGTTTTTGACCTCCGGACTTTAGAAGCCACTAGTTGCATCTGTATCAGCCGGCACAAGTGATACATGAGGTAAAGCACTTCTAACTCGTACGCTTTGGACGCAGTGTAGGATACACTAAAGTTAAGAAAGTACACATATGATTTGCAAGGGCAAGAATACACGTCTGGGTTTTATAATGTGAAAGAGTACATTGGAGTGAGTTTATTGGTATAATACGTTAGACTAGGAAGTCTGACTTTAATATAGAAGTTGTATAATTCAGTAAAGGAAAATATTAAAGAAGGTAAACATTGAATATTTGATCCCATAAAATGATATTAGTAGAGTTTAGAATTAGTTGAATTAGAATCTCTATTTATTATATTATTTATAGCAAATCAAAGTTTTTGAAGAATGAAGATTCAGTTTTACTCATTACAGTTATCTCAGTTTCGCATTTTGAAAGATTGATTTATGTTACAGAATTGACTGTAATTTATAGCTCTCTTTTGAAATTTAAGTTTGTTTCGGTACATTCTTTGGGTTACTTGTTGTGGGGGGAAAACTTAAACATTGTTTTACTCATGAAAGATCTTGACTTGAAACTCTCCCGTTTTCTGTTGATCGGACTGAATGGAAGTCCTTCAACAAGGTCCACTGTGCTCCTATCAGAGTTGAGTTGCGACAGCTGGAGCGTTTGGATGGCTTCGTCGAAGGTCGCGACCAATCGTGTCGGACGACGTGTGTTACAAGGGAGTAAGTCGCTTGAGGAAATAGGATCCGCTGAGCCAAGAACACCGCTCCACAGATCATCTCACTTCGATTGGAGATCGATAATTCAAGTGAGATGGACACTTAATGAAAAGGCTGTTGGTTATCTTAATCGTAATGTTNACAGATATATATATATACATACATATCGTAAATGAAACTCATTTAGAAGAAATTGAGACGATTTCTAAATATATCCAGAAGTTACCAGAAAGTTTTACGTGGACCAAAAAGGTTGTGTTGAATGCAGACTGGCTCTTAATTAATGCTTTCCCGAAATACTGGTGAATTATCTTCCCAGAGGGAACAATACACGTTCCACGAAATTTGTAGATATTCAGGATATTCATATTAAGAAATATACAGGGTTATTCACAATGATGTACAGTATTTTAAATGATTATAATAGTTACTTTTAAATGTACACTTACGAGTACTGGTTTAAAACAAAGGTAAACTCAAATATTTTCCTTTTTTGCATTACAAACGTTATGATTTCCACCGATCAATCAAACAATGTACAGACGATAATATAATAGTAGCCTAACTCGATGTAGAGTGTGGGTTTTCTGTCCCCCAAATACGCACATTATTTTGGTTTACTTTACTGCTGATGTAAAAAATGGCTTTGTCACTAAAATCGAAACATGATAAAAAATCATTGCCATTATCACAATTTTTCTTTGTGTTTTTAAAACCAAAAGTGAAATTGCTTTTTGTTGTCCGTTAGAAGTAAATCATGAAGCAAATAGGCTCAGTGTGTTCAGGTTTCATTACGAATCATTTTATAAAGATACGTCTCAGATTTTTGCGGTATACCCAGTCAAGACTCGGTTAATTTTTGGGCTACATACATAACATATCTGGTCAACATTCTCGTCACTAACACGTGATCTCCGTGTGCTTTTGCCTTTACAAACTGTCTGTTTCGCCAAATTGGTGATACAACTTACGAATTATTTTGTCAGGAGGCCTATTTTCCCCGAAAGCTTTAAAAACCAGTACGTTGCACTGAAATGACAGGTTCCATTTCCTCATATTGCAAAACGCTAAACGCCATCTGAGTCGCCATTTGAGTTACAGTGATAGTAGCGCCATCACAACTACCGGCCATCGGAAATACGAAAATATTTGTTTTCATTTATTTAAACCATTTTTCGTGTGTATTCGCTTAAAAATGTCTTAGTGGTAGTATTTTAACAAACCGTACATCATTTTGAATAACTCTGTATAATACAAATTCACCAAAACAAATGAAGAGGAAAATTTGAGTAAAGTAGCTTAAATTATTATTTGCGCTTAATGAAAACTCGTTCGAATATTCATATTCATGTCCATTAAATTCTTAAATTGTATTTCCCACCGAAATAATCTTATTTAAATTCGTTAAATTATTTTGCGGAGCGTATTTTGAAAAAGAAAAGAAATTCATCTGCCTCTCGGGTATATAGGAAAAAAATTAATTAGGATTACGGAAAATTCTTTCTCGCTCTCGACGACATTGATTTTTCATTATTGTATAACACATACAATTCAAAACGAGAATTTAAACAATTGGATAATGTCACTTTTAAATGCCTCTCACGTGCGCAACTCCAGCGTCACTCGGAAGCCTCACGACCACCGCACCCAGTTCACTGGAAGTTGCCGCCAACTTCAAGATGTTGCTTAGTACATGATCTATATCAGAGATTTCTAACCATTTCCGTCTTGTTACCCCTATGACCTATCAGGGAAACTGATTTTACCCCGCTTTAAAATATTATCGAAAAGAAAACACATGCTTGCAAAACCTTTATTAATTATAAAATTGCACAAAAATATACGTATTCATTATTTCAATGTATTTTCTTAATTAATTAGTGGCAGTTAATATGAAGGTTGGAATTGTTTTGCACTCGCAAGTTCTTTTATGTTTGGTTTACTTTCTCTTTACGCGCATCTCAAGTCATGTTCCACATTGAGACGGTTTCTGACCGTTGTTTTTACTGTTACTAAAGTTGAGAAAGCACTCTCACATCTATAAGTGGTAGCACAAGGTATTATCATTCTTAGTGCTCTGTAGCTATAATAGGATATTCTGCACCTACTTTTCACCAAAATGTATCGAGGTCATAATTTTGAAATTCCACTTTCAGAGTGCTATCCTCTGTTTAGCTATAGCTGTTTTACCCCCGCAAGGGTAATTACATTCAGGTTCGGAACCAATGATCTATGTGGTAATTATGAAAAATCTTGAAAATTTATTAGCTTTTTACAACTTTACGTTCATTTAATTTTGGGACTAAACTTCAAAGATTCGTAGGTTAGGTAACAAATAAACATTATTCATCCACTTTATATGTATGTATATGTTACCGTGAAAGACCGAAATTGGAGAATGTTGACTTTTACCGGTTAAAGTATAGATAGATAGATATCTGTGGATGTCGTTCGAACTAAATATACACTTTCAATTTCAACACAGTTCATTTCCTAATCATGAATAAATGTATTAATTTTCACGTTTGGCGGAAAAGAGTGGTGTCATGGAGAGGTGGGATTCAATGGACGATCTAGACTCCGAAGACAGTGCAGCTTCGGTGAAGGAGTTCCGGACCTCCTCAGTGGGAGGGTCAGAGTGGAGAGTGGGCTCCAAGGAAGAATGTGAAAGGGGGAAGGGCGGATGACGGAGAGGAGACAAAGGCTTCAGTCGTCATGCCAGAAAGTCCCACCGCCTGCGGCGAGGGACTGCGCTGCGTCGAGCCATGGCCTCGTTTGTCTGTCGAGGTCTTAAAGGCGACCCCACTCAACAACTCTGTAGAAAGTCCTCCGACTGCAAATTTTATTCCTCTTCTCCTTGTTTACAATAATTCGAGAAATGTACGTCTCCGCGATTTGTGTTACTCCGGCAGCTGCCTTCACCCCGGTGTCGCGTCTCTCCTTCCTTCGAACGATTGCCGCTGTGTCCTGAAGAATGGCTCCGTCTCTTGAGATTTGTTTTATCTTTTATCGAACTTTATTCTTCGGCTTGTTCTACTCGAGTCGTGTCACTTTTAAGAAGTAAAGGAAGTTTCTTTACGAATTTAAAGCACATTCGTAGAAATCGACGTCTCGTTAATCACAGAAGTTGGGTTTCTTCCCGGAACTGCTCGCGCGTTTGAGCCGGCAGGTTGCCAACAATGCGAATGTCCTCCCTGCCCAATTCGGAGCCATTTCCTTCCTCTTCCGTCGCCCGCTGATGTCCTTCTCCGCTAGCATCTCTACCCAACAGGATCATCCTTGGAAAGGAGACTGCTGCGAAATGTTTGAGATGGAGTGTAACGAAAGCAAGACTTTCTTTGAGGGATTGCGGAGAGGAGACCGTCCAGCTGTAATCGTTTATTGAATGCTCTAAGTGGAGTTTGATTATGAAGACCACCATTTTTCTGTCATTATGTCGCAAACGTATCAACTTGGAACGGCTGACAATTTTTATAAACTTTCTAGGTTGAATTGGTTTTTAAAGGTTAATTCAATGTAACATAGAATGTGTTTGTACTCTGTTCCTCCTTCATGTTAGTATATTTTTGTAACTACTTTGTAACATTGTTTGTTTAAGATTGATTTTGCTTTATTTCTGATTTTGTTTTCCCGTGAGGATAAATGGGAATTGTCTTATTAGCAACGTCCTTCAACTAAAAATGTAAATAGAAGCGTTCGATAATTCTTTATTGACAAAATTGTGTTTCATTATCTGCTCAATTTTTATTACATCGTTTCAGGTGAAGACTTGCGTGTGTCTGCGGGGAATCTCGTCCTCCTGCTCTTCACTTTTTTTAAACCACTGATATCATCCGAGCGATGTTTCCGGAGAATTCCTTATTTTTGTGAATGAAATATTCCATTACCTCGTCTCAGATCGTCAGTGTCTGCCATCAGCGCGCGCCGTCTCTGTCTTGACTGCCATTAAAGCTTCCTTGCCAGGCACGAAGAGTGAATTTTCTATGAACGCATCTCAAGGGAGCCGCGCGTAAAAAACACGATCTCCGCTGGCGAGTAGATGCTCAGGTCGTTCTCGAAAATTAAGAAAATCGAGAAGAAACCTCTTGGGGTGGCATGTAAATAATGAAAGATATAAGATGCCCGGAGGGCACTCAGCAGGTGGTGAGAATAAAAGAAGTGGTTAATGAGATTGCACGAGGTAATTAAATACGAGAAAAGGAGTTTACTTAATCCATAAATCGTCAATGAACGAAGTTGCAATTCTGTTCAACTTTTTAACTGTAACACCATCAACTGTCTCATTAACTTCCGTTACATTTGTTTTCCATACACTTAAATCCGTTATTTTTATTTATTTAAACCTCCTTCGGTGACGCGGAGCACTTTCTCAGATATTTATCTCGCATCATCGCAACAGACGATCTGTTATTGCTCAAGTCCGTCCAGGATGCTTGTATGTCGGTGTATGCCCGAACATATAAATTGTACCTCTATATTCTGTCTGAGATTACAAAGCTGTGTTGTGAATATATTATAGTAAGTTTGACGTCTTCCACACGAAATATATTTTGCGGGATAAACGTTCATTCTTCTAAATGAAAATATTAGTATTTTCATGTTCATGAAGGAGAACACACACCTTATTCATGAGGAACATTTTATCTTGCTAAGGTGGGTGCACCAAAGGTGGCCTATTTTTCTTTTTTGTAATTGACTAAAATGTCCGTATATCCTAGGACGTTGTCGTTTTTTATCGGTATTTATGAAATAAGACAAGTCTAGGAGGTGTGAAGTTCAAATTATCCATCGTTTTGTGGTGTCTTATTTTATGTTGGTGTCACGGTATAATATTTTGGTGATTAGAAATTCTTGGTTGAATAAAATAACTGAGAAGTAATTCATAAGTATGTCGCGGCATCGCATTTTTCATTACATCTTTAAAGATTCAAATTTAAGTTAAGAGATTTAAAAAGTTAAGAGATTTAATAAATGCCAAAACACGGTTATTGTACTGGTTCCGAAGATGGCCTTAGGGATGGAACAATGATTGCTTTAGTAAATAGCAAATAAAATAAGGAGAACATACAGAACAAAAGGAAAAAATGAATTACAACCAGGGACTATGTGGAATGATCAAATTCAATGAGAAGAAGAGTGCAGAAAGCTGATACTGTCATCTGTGCATAACTGACCGTGTAATAGACATGATACAATGTAACATGTGTAGCGCAACGCGCACGAAGAATGTGAAGGACTTTTTTTGAGAGTTCATTTTGCTTGGACTAATAAGATTCGTGTCATTTTGCATCGTTTTGTAAGTTAATGGCACAAGCTGTCCTTCTTTCTGGCCTATATAATAATGTAATTATTCAATAATAAATACTTTTATGCTTTTCTTGGTTTAATATTAAGTATGCGAATGAATTTACCAAACAAATTCAATATACAATTCCTACATGTATCCATGTATCGGCTGCCTTATATACTACTTGCGTACACCCTGTTCCACATGTAAGCGTAAACCAATTGATTTATGCAGTGATGAATGAGAGTATGTTAAGGTTTCAATTGCAGATAATACATTAAGTTATAGTACCAATAATCGTGTAAAAAAGTTACGAAACATATTACACATTGAAACTATTATCGTAATTTTTTCATCCATAACTATGGACACCTTTGGTACATACACCTTATTTCAAATACAATAAACAAAAAATACAATACATATAAATTATGTCTTTATTTACTTTTTCTACCTACCCTACAGTATCTATAATATCTATGTTGTAATGAAGTATTGCGTGTGTGACTAATAGAATCTTTCACTATTTGACTGATTTAACCCTCAAAATATCCCATTACCTTTGAACGGTTTAATTACAGTGTCCGTTTAATTTTTGACGAACCAATTCTTCAACGATAACAGAGTTTGGAATAATGATTATTTAAGTGAATTGCAGATAAATTTTGGGAACTTTCTTTATTAGTATTTTCGTGTTGTATATATATTTTTAAGATTATTGTTCCTTCCAAGATTTCCATAAGTAAATACCTAGATAGATTATGCACAACTGCAATTGTTAAATACGTATCGAAAAAGTGCACCTGGTGTGAAAAACGTAAATGACAGTCTCGTCGAAAATATTTCGAATTTATTTTAATTGCCTCATGTAGCTGTGATGAATTTGATTTTGTACACGTGAATATATTTCTAGGTTTTGTGATAATATATGCCGTTTTAAATGGTTCAATGAATATTCATATATTCAGAAGGATTCTCTTTCGAATGGAACATACGTGGAAACAATGTGTCGCGATATAAACAACAAAAAAGAAAAAAATGTTTTCACTAAACAATTATTTCACTCAAAGGGCTTTGTCACAGATTCATTATTCTACGTAATTTATGGATCTTTTATGTTGCGAGTAAAACTGGTTTTTGCTTTCATGTAATCAAAGTGAAGTTTTACGTTTGCTGACTCATGGATCGTTACAAGAATTCTGTTGTTTTATCGTTTTACAAATTTTCTGATGTGCCACGGTGGTTTTTTAAAGAAATTTCACTAAACTATGTCAAGATATGTTGTGGGGTACGTTGTTGTATAGAGGCGTGACACGTGTAAATTTATCTGATGTCAATCTGTTTTAAAAGATCAACTGCGGAATATGGGATGGCAAAACATTGTTTGAAGTGAAATGATCGCCCACTTAATGATCATTGATCGACAATTATTACTCAAATGTGAAAACATTGTCAAAATGTGTACTTTTATGAAAAGCTGTGGAGGTTTAGTGGAGCGGAAACCATGGGAGCGACTTAGTTTGAGGAAGAGGCATTCCTTTTGATCTGCAGGCCCTTTCAGAGTACTCATTGTGGGTCATATCATGATTGTATCTTGTGTACAAGTTAGAAAGAAGCGAAAAATGAACTTTGTTATGAACAATATATATTTAGGATGAAATGATTTAATATACCTAAATAAATGCTGATACAACCTTCACCATTTTCTTTTTGCACAAAATATTAGAAGAAGATTTTCGGACAGCCGCCTCTGATGGAGGATTGCCCATTCTTTTCCAACTGCACCAACAGGAGAGCTCCCATACGACTAAATTTGACTCTAAGAAATAAAAAGAAAACTTTGTTGGAATTATACACTTTGCTTGTACGGAATATTACTGTAACGCACTTCGCAAAAACATTCCACGTGACATAGAGAGAAACTTCATTGCTGATTCCACCTGTAGAATTCTAATCCACGAGCATCGCGGGGATATTAGCAAGCGTGAAGGATCCAGTTACAACGAGGGGTCGGATGCGACACTGGCGCTGGTTGCGCACTGTAACGGTTCCTCTCGAGACTGAAGGGTTGGGAAGAAGGGAGGAGGAAGGGCAGCGCAGTGTCCGTGGGTCAGGGACCCGAGGGTAGGGAGAGAGCGCTGCTGGGAGCGGCAGAATATCCGCTTACGCGTTCGCCATAATGAGCGACCGCCGCGCCTTTATGTGGCGATGTTAACGGCCACCTTATGCGAGGATATTGGGTATCCCATCTGGAGTAGCTGCAGACGGGCAGTATTGGTAGGGGATACAGATGATAAAAAGATGGGAGGTTCGTAACAAAAGTCACGAATATAATGGGGACACGGGCTTTTGAGGACTGCAGCAGAGGTAGGTTTGATGTTGAGGGATACAAGAGATAAGGAAGCACTAAGCAGGGGAAAGAATCCCGTTAGAGGTAGATTCACATGTTCTGTGTCGGCACTCATGACATGATACATACAAAGTTAGCTTGTATGGGCGCAGGTAGCGTTATTTCGTCATTCATGGCTTCCATGTACATATTATTCTTTCGAACATGCGCCATTTTTATAATGGTATTAGATCTGGTATGTCAAAGGAATTTAATGCCTTTATGGTCAACACATTTTAGAGTTCAATACTAGAAGATAAATAATAAACTTTATTGTCATAAAAGCAGTTACAAACTGCGTATGACCACGTGGAGGACAATAAACTAATTTACTCTCCGGAAGCAAGCAAGAGCGGATTTTACATTTCTCTTAGTAATCCATATTACTCTATGTCTATAGTGATCCATATTACTCCATGTCTATAGTAATCCATATTCCTCCACATCCATATAATTAATCCATAGTAATCCATATAACAATACACTTAGTAATCCATATTTATGGCGAATGACGAATGTCAGACAGAGTTCTGGGCTCGATAACAAAGCAACGACAAGGACAAATCGACAAGTTCTTCCGTTACAGTTTATTTTGGGAACTAGGGGTTCTGGTTCTTCATCCTTCATTACAAATGGTACGAAATTAGAAAAAAAATCCAACCTGTGCCTCCTCTAACCTATTTAGCATAGTTGTACAATACCTATACCTACAAATGAATAAATAAACTATATTGTCAAACAGTTGCTTTGGAATCAACTCTCTTTTTCATATATCATGTTATTACTCAAAACACAGGGATCTCCAACTACATTTAATTCTTTGTTTGTATTTTCTGTGGTTACGTAATCTGTTTTATCTGTGGAATTAAGTACTTCGCCAAATGCCGTCAAACTACCGGTTATTTGCCAAATTACGTCGTTTCATAAATTTTTGCCGAATTATATGGTTGATACATGGTGAGTCACGGACTTGCTTCATTAAATAATTTGAAAGGTTCTTGCACTATTTTTATTTTCCTACCTCCCGTTTGGTAATTTGCATTGCTTTATTAGTGATTAAATTAGCGCATGCTCCGTTTTGGGATGAACTAAAGCAGTAAGTTATGTAATGATTAATATTAATTCAGGTATGCAGAATATGATTTTAGTATCTGGCCTGAGTAGACGAAATATATATATNATATATATATATATATATATATATATATATATATATATATATATATATATATATATATATATATATATATATATATATATCAATAAGCTTTACCTTACTTCTGAGATACGTCTCTTTCCTTTCTATTCATCAGTCGCATTGCTCTACCCCATCCTAACCTGCATTCGTTCTTCCTCTCTCTCTCTTTCTCTCTCCAATCGCCTCTGCCTTTGCCAGTGCGCTCTTGCATCCCTTTGAAAAACGCGTGACTGCCGCCTTCTTTGGAGAAGAATCTTGAGGACTGCGTGGACTAACTTAAATGAAAGAAAAGTTTATTTTATCTCATTTTCTGCTTCAACTCAGCTGAAGAGCTTATAAACTTTTACTTACGAGAAATTACTTTCTCACTCACAACAGTCACCACCTGGAGACTGTTCACCATTCCAACGTCCGTTCAGATGTTGCAGTATTTTAGTTCTCTGGTGACGATTGCAAGAATAGGACTTTGGACAATAGGTCAGGGACTGGTTAATTCAAATATCAAATATAATGTTCAAAACTCAATGACCCAATCTTGAGCAGAGGAATCAAATATGGAGTGCTTGAAAATACAAAATTCAAAATTCTGAAATTTGTTGAATTACCTTAATTCATATGTTGCTCAAAATGTTTACCTCAGTTGCAGTGCTTAACGGAATAATGAAAATGCTTTTGTCCTAAGAAACATGAAAAAGTGGAATGTGTTCAATGTAATAATTGATTTTTGGCATCTGCGTGACTTCATAGATGCTCTTACTTACTGTCCTTACTTATTCATGTGGCTTATTCACAAATTAGATTTTCTTAACCCCGTATTTTATCCACAATTTTTCAACTACCAATTTCTTGTTGTTAGAGGAATGCGTATGTATTGGTTTATCGAGTCCATGCTCCATTCTTCACTACTCGATGCTGCCGTGTTTCTCATATCTTTTAGAATATTGTGTAATCCTTTACAGTGATCACGTGTGTTGATATTTCCGAGGTATTTAATCTTTCACAAAATCCCAACTCAAAGGCTTGCAATCTCTATCTGCTTTACGTATCTCTTTGCTACTCATCCATGTTTCATCTAGCGTTTCATCTCCGTTTCGTTGATGATTAAAGTTCTCTATCACACCACTCTTTTCTCTTGTTTTCCATTCAATCCTCTTATCTATTGTTCACAGTTGGCTGTATTAACGTTCTTCTAGGGCTTTGCTTCTTTTTTCATTCTCATATATCACTTTTTTCTCCTTCAGTTGGAATATAATTTTATTATAAATCTCCTTTCACACTTGTCGCATGAAAAATAAAACTTGAGAATTTATCTCAATTTATTAATCAAGTTCTTCAATTAAAAATCTTCAAGTATGTGCCATGAATTTAAAATGCTGTCACAATGGATCTCCAAGAGACCACACTGGGTTCGAAAAATGAACTTCAGAATTTTTTTATTCTTACGAAAAATAATCTCAAATTGCTTTTTATTATAGAGAACAAGTGCCAGAATGAACTAAAATACTGCAACATCTGAACGGACGTTGGAATGGTGAACAGTCTCCAGGTGGTGACTGTTGTGAGTGGGAAAGTAATTTCTCGTAAGCTTTTAGAGAATGAGTATTGTAACATAGCGCAACATGCAGAATGGATGTAAATATGTTTCCATACTAAACTTACGTTAGGTGTTTTATTTTATTATGTCCAGAATTATCAATGTATTATAGCATAACTATGAAAAAGTTGCACAATTAGTTATAATTTTAACTAGATTGTGAATGTTTCATGATGATTTATTTTATTTACCTCATGTTACAATTATTATGTATTATGCAACGCCAGGTATTGTTGATTAAATATTTATTAGTAATTTTATGAAACATTATACAAACTGAATTTGAAATAACTTCAAATGGAAATTTCATTGTTTCACTCGTTCTTAACCCTGCATTTTTTTATATTATAGCGAACCTACTGGAATAATGAACGTTGTAACGATGCGTTTTTTTTCTGTTTAATCCCTTTTTTCAGTAAGGAAACAACTGAGATGAGACTTAACACCACCCAACATTTCTCTCTCAACGTAGTTCCGCATTCCAACGCTTGGAAAATGACGAGAGAGGATGATAACACGTTTTCATTTGTACATGAAACGTGCCAATGTTACTGTGGCGCGCCTTAATTTTTTGGAAAGGGGTGTTAATGAATGGGAGCGAAAAGTGGTAAGGATGAGTATGCGGCGGAAAAGTAATCTGCATTTTCTCTTGAGTTCGCCCTTGTTTCCTGAGGATTTACTGAACTCGATGCCATCTTCGTCGACTGAATTTTGTCTTTGTACCCTGTGAATCTTCTTAATGAATTTCTTTAGGGGTTTTTGCTTTTTGTTTTCAATTTCTCTGTAGTATTTTGTTTCTTTAGAAATTTTATTTTTCAGTAAAGGGCTATTCTTTGAAACGTCTTTCAATTATGAACAATATTTTGAACTACAATTTGATTTTTTTTTTCGTTTTCCTGGTACAAAAGAAAATTAATTAAACTCAGAAGTCTCGCTTACAGAAGACTTTTTTTTTCTGTGGGGCTTAACGGCTCATGTCGACATCAAAGGTCATTGGAGCCCGAAAAACTTGTACAGGTAGGGAAAATGCAGTTACGCACTAGGGAGAGTCAATATGACTCTCTCCGCGTGTGGGACTCGTCGAATGATTCAACCATACCCACTAAAAACCCTCCTGATCTACAACACACCAAAACATATCTCACAACATACATCAAATGGAGGGGGGGCAAATAACATGAGGGGGGACAAAGAATAAGGGGGGACAAAAATGAGGGGTAGAACAAAAAATGAGAGTAATGAGGAAAATGAAAGATACCCTAGCCCTAATGGCGTCGTGATCGAAAAGAACAAGGGAGATCAGGAAAGTNCAGGAAAGAGAAAGGAAGGAGCATGGCACAAGTAAGTGGAAGTAATGCCAGACTCAGCTCGGGGCCCCGTGTTCGCCAAACACGTACTTCCTAGATGTAAGTCCCCTGGGGGGAGAAAGACTTATAAATGAAATTCCCATTGAATAAGACAATTTTCGATTCACCTACTACTAAATACGATGAATTTACCCTAATCTATACATACGATGAATATTTGTATGTATGGTGGTCCGGTATACAAATCTGCACAATTTAATGGATACCATCCATCAAACTTCTTGAAACGCGTGAAACTGTCTTATGAGAACGTACGGTATTTTAAAAGTTACCCCTCACTCTCGAAAATTCACGCGATTTTTGTGAAAGTTTCTTATAAACGTAGAACGAAACACATGTAATGACATGAAAAAAACTACATTGAGTATTGTTGTGGATATTCCATTATAAAGAAAGTCGTATCTCACAGATGCCAATGCTTCAAATTAAACCAAAAGTAGTGTCAAAAGTGGTTTTGCAGTGTGAGGTATTTTCTTAATGAAGACTAGAAAAGTGTAATAGTCTGATTACTGATATTTTTATGTCCCGATTGATATTATAACTTCATCTATATGTGGCCGGAAAGAGACTAATTCAGATTCCCGGACGAAGCTGGGGACGTCCAGCTTGTAAGTTAAAACAAAACACATTATAATTTTATTGATAGACTATACTGAATTATTGTGAACTAATGAAATAATTTATACTTTTAGGGATTCACAGTGGTCTTTAATAAGTTTATACGTAATAAGATGAGAATAATTAATCTTTTGATGCTTATGATATTTAGTCTTTTTTCCGAAGGATCAAGTCTCGCGCGGGATTGGCTTATTGTTAGTATTCGATATTCTCTCTGTGTACAATTATAGTAACTGCAATTTACGTACATTTGGAATGGTCTGTCAGTCGCAACAATTTTCTGTTGGAAGAGTATAGAAAGAAAATATTATAACTTCGGGCGTTCATTTGATTCCGTATTTGCCAGAAGTAGCAAATTTAAGAGAATATGTTAGGTGTCGTAGGCCTTTAGTACAAGTTTCAAAATGAGTTTGATTTAATACGTGCATAAATTTTGGGGGAACTACTGGTTAGAACGGAACGAGGATACTACTGTGACTGCGCTTAGCAAAGTAAAGAAGTCAGGAGACAGCTTTGTGAGCTACTCTGCGTTTGCTTTTGATAGTCAAGTGCTGCTTAACCGTCTCGCCGGTAGGAGTGAATTGGACGTTGAAGAGGTGTTATAAGCAAGCTAGGAACTTCCTGGCAACTAGCTCCAGGCTTCGAGAATGAAATGCGAGATACTATTTCGCAGCTGTAGCGTAATGATGGTTGCGTCTTCATTCCCAACGGGAGAGCGTTGATCACTCGGCCAAACTAGGTGAGGTTTTCAGGTGCGGTTTCACTCATCTAATTCAATCAAGTGTAGGATCAGTTTCTTACATTCACCAACAACCCAACATCACCTTCGCAATCCTATCCCCTTCAAAATATGTGGTTGGATGAAAAAGCTCTTGAGTATTGTCACAGTAAAAATACAAGACATGAAATAAATAAAAACACAAAATTAAAACAACTTTTTTCCCCTTCGTATTACACTTAATGAGGCAGAATATTCATAAATCAAAATATCCCAATTACTTATTGGATATCCTCTTGTTTTTATTTGGTCTACACACTTTGTTCCGGCTTCATAACAATATGAAACAAAATTAGCTAAGGTTATGTTATAAATAAGAAATAAAACATCTATCGTGGGAAGGAAATTGTGCTTTTTATTTGCTCGTTATTGACTTGAAGTAGATCGTTTCTAACTGCAACTTCATCCTTTTGACTTTAGAGCGTCATTTAGGTTTGCGTGCATCAGCAGTTGCATGTCAGAATGTTTGTGGAGGACAATTGTCCGTGGCACAAGCTAGTGGATCGAAATCGTTTCTGTCGTCTGGTGCGACCGATGATAAAGTTAGAATATGAAGTGGTAATGACCACTCCCATGTTCATACGACATTATTCTTATATCTTGATGTTTTTATTTCTTAAGTTATCAGAAATCTCTTCGCAAAAAATCTATTTTTAATTGAACGATATGCCTGTTTCTTTTACACGATTTATTCCGGCCGGGGTCATTTCGTAGTTGGATAGTATATAAAAAGAGAAGGTACCTCTTTTACTCCACTGCAATGATAATGAAAGTTCGTCAATTGAACTTTCTCGAAACTTTAATGCTCGTATATTTTGAAGAAAATTGTATAATTACGTGAGGCATTTATGATATTGATGTAATTTGGTCATCATTTTAGATTTGTCCACACTGTAGTATTAATGAAACTCGATGTCATTTTAGTTTTTGAATATTTAAACCGTACGTAAGTCAATAACCGTTATAGGAACCGTGAATACGTTAGTGGCTTTGGTTACGCACTGCAAATAATTTGTTTTAGATTTATATATAAAAATATCTTGCTATACATTTTGAAGATTTAACATTGTAACTAACATTTGTCGTCCAACGAATACATAACAGTTTGACTTAAGAAGGTTGATTATGATTTACGAACAAGTCTTTTCTATTTCCTTTGACATTTTTTATTATTTTTTGTGAAATATGTTCAGTTCTTGTTTATTATATTTTAGAACATTTTTTTAATATGCCAATATAATGTAGAAAGAAGGATTTCTACAATCTGTCGAGTTTTGTACTTTTCTTTTCTACCTTATAACTTGTACATATTTCGGTGTATCTTTGTCTCTTTTTACTTTATCCGTAGATTATCGTGTTTCTGCTCCAGTGTCTCATCTACACCCCATCATGTGCTATTAAGTTCTAGGATTTCCTCTTATCTGCCATTTTATGTTATTTGCTAAGTTTCTGGACTCTGTTCGGTCGCATTTTGAACACCACATCGGTTTCTCAAATTTAACATTGATTTGCTCTCCTGGAGTACTACCATATCTGCTCAACCGTCTTCGTGAAACGTATTACTAGTTATAGCCCTCTACAAGACGTTCTTGGGAGGAAATAATCGTTTCGTAAAACTTTAGTCCGTATTTACCGCATCACCAGGAACAGTTTTATACATCTACTTGAAGAGTTGGAATGGAAGATCGTTGTATCTTTCTTAGAGTCTCACTCAACTTTTTGGTACGATATTTATAAAACAGCTAACTTGAAGTCGGTCTTTTGGGAACTCGTATAGTATTCTATTCTTCCACGATGGTTCTTTCATCAATGCATCAGATACGATGATAGTTTCCTTGCCTGAGGAACTAGGATGTGTCGTTTTAAGTCAGTAATTTGAGTTCCTGAGTTTAATGTAAGTTATAGAAGGTTGTCTGAATATGTTTTACTTATATACATGTACTTTCATGGAGATGCGTTGAATCAATTGTAGGTAAAATAAAGAAAACGTTTAGTTAGAATGTGGTCGATTCCACATTAAGGTACCATTGCTGGGTAGAAATCCATTTGTTTCCGTCGATCTGATACGACATACGTTAACGCGCGATCCTTTTCCAGACGTCTGTTCCCTGTGAAACGGGCCATTTTCCCCTCAGGAGATCAGTGGGAATTGTGAGTAAAGGAAGGGGGTGGCGGGGACGGAGGGGTTACGTCCACGCTCGTTCTTTCTGCGCACCCGTTACGTTCCGCAGATAGCATCAGCCCCCGGAAACTGTTATGTCCTCCGATCGACGGACCTCAGTTGGTGTTGGAGGGACGTTTGGCGCGCGGCCGGGCAAGCGGGTGGCCGCCACAGCCAGCAGCAGGCGTCGCTCAGCGTGGTGTGGAGAGGCGCGTTTCGGGCGGGAGTGGCAATTGACACAATGAATGGGATTGCCAGATTGGCGAATGCTCATTAAATTTTTATTGCACTCTTATCGTTAACGAAACCAAAGCGTTTCACTGTCGAACGAGAATTCTTTTGGGGGTTGATCGCTTTAAAACAGTTCATTTTTCACGTGTTTTTATTTGTAAATACTTCTCTCTCTACTACCCATCGATAAAATTTCTCAATTGTTTGTTTGGGTCCGAGAGTTCGTTTGATTTTATCTTTTAAAGAATTCGACATTTTCACTGAAATAACAAAGGGAAAAAATCTTTGTTTTTTCAATATATAGAAAAACTGTTGATTTTTTAACTTGCAGGAATCCATTAAAGGGCTATTTTAATTTCAACTCTTCAAAATAATTTCTAATGAAATCGTGATAATTTGTGAAGTGTGTGTGTTTTGTGTAGGCGCATTGGATTTGTTATTGAATAAAGGAACATTAAAGATAAGTTTTCAAATTCACTTCGTGTTATTTTTAAACAACTAGACTGAATGGTTCTAATTAATAATAATATTTATAATTCTTGTATGATTTTTATTTATTTTTTAAAAATTTTATAAATAAAATATTCATTTATGAAAGTTCATTTTCTTTGCACTTTTTTTTCTAATTATAAGCATACCTCGTTCATGCTAGCATACCAATTATTTTAGTATTCAAATGCGTTTTTAATTGGTCAGCATATACAACTTTAAATTACCAAAGATCATTCGATAACATAGCTCGAGAGAAAATGTAACTGATAGTGAGATTATTTATTCATACGAAAGTGGACTGTCCCTCTCGACTTAATTTAGCAAATAGAGTCAAATATTTACTAAGTGAATTTGCTTACTGGAAGAAATATGCGTTTTATGGAGAGCAATTTTTTGAGGGAATTAATGATAGAATCCTACAAAAATATGAGTCTAATTTGTTTCCGTTATTTCGTGAGAACTTAAAATACCACAATCACAAACAGGGAAGAGTGACATATTAAAATTCTCTTACAGAATACATAACTCCTCACTCTGAATAGATATTTTAGTGATATAGTGAGCATAAATTTAAAATATTGTCATGTGAAAGGTACAAAATTGAACCCATTAATTTGGTGATATGCTGCGCTCCCAATCGATCCGTAGGTACTTTTTAAATATTTAGTTGCGTCTGGTTATTGGATCCAATGGCTTTGCGTATTTTTCTGGCTCGTCACTCTGTCTACATTTCATGAATGTAGACAGAATAAGTTTTCATTTTGTAATTTCGTCTCTTTTTTTCTCGTTATTTTTATTTACGTAATCATATTCTTTTTGTACGAATCATGGTGTGGTTTTAAAAAAATTCTTTCAAATTTATGTATGAAAAATTTGTCAAACATTAAAAAATATCTTTGTTTCGGAATCTGAATTTAAATATTATTACATATATTAGTGTTTGTGGTAATCACAAATATCAAACTTGATTAAATAAATTAAAGAAAGGGTGTTTAAATTTTTTCTTAATGTTTGGAGGGATTTTAGTTGGTTGAAACTGATATTTTTGCAACGTTTTAAATTTAAATTTTGGAATCAATACCTCCTAATAGTACATAGTTTAGTCGAATGATTTTGTTTTCTATTGTTACTTGTTGAGTCTCACCTTCAAAGTTTAACCCCCAAAGTTTTGGAAACTTTTGTATCCAAACCCATGCGCATTGTGTTTTCTAGGATCGAAACTTTTTAGTGAATCGCACCTGTCACGAACAATTTGACAGCTGAAGATTTGACATCGAATGATTTGACGCGTCATACACCTTTCGAGGCCGAAAGTGGAACTGCCGCTGATAGACTGAATATTTGAAAACGTCAATTCATTCTTGAGAGACCCAGGATAAAGGCTGAGGGGAATCTGGTTTAGCTGCTGCCAAATTCATGCTGCTCCGCGCTATGAAATTTTCCTTACGTATGCTCTAGAAGTTTTTTTTTTTTTTTTTCATTTTCACCCAGACATCGACCTACCGTCAATACATATGGTCTCCATATTACATCCAAAGAATAACTAAATCGTTTCATATAAGTTGTTGAATCGTTTCCACAATAATACCTACGTACATACCTTAATAGTGATTTAATGTCGTATTATTGTTTTCATATTTTCGCACCATTATTTTCTGTAACTTTTGTTTATTGAAATAATTAAGTAAGGAACCGAATTGTGAGGATTTATTTGTGAATTAAAAAGATATCAATTAAGATTCGTACGTAATAAATCGTTATTAGATGGAAAACCAATTTTTACGAACTCAAGAATTATTCTTATTTGTTATAACGATAAAACATACAAATATTTACTTGATTTATAATAATTTTCTCTCGAATATTGTTTTAATTAACACATTTATTTAAAATAGATTACTTAGCATGAAAATGGTAAGTGGTTTGTTTTTGAAGAAGGAATTTGTTTGTTTGAATTCTCAATGAAACTATTTATTATTGCTCAAACATTATAAATAATTTGTTTGAATGTATATAAAATGATTAGATACTTTTAATAAGTTATTTGATGCTGAATGATACTCATACATAGAAATTGTTTCCGTTTGTGCGTTATGAAATGTACACTATTTCACAGTATCTGAACTGCTTTTAATGAAGGAGACTTTTCACTAATTTATGTTTGGTGGTTCTTACCGGATATTAAGATTCGGATCAAATTTAAATATTATGTTAAATTTAAATGTTATGTTGAATTGTATTCGCCTAGGGAACAAACTTACGTTTTATTTTTTCTCTCGATCAAAAATTATTTCTATCGTAGAAATGTTTAATGAATAATACATAATTTTAATTAAAATTGTGATTGGGACGGGAAACATAAAGTAGCTGGGAAGCGTCTGATCTAATACAAGTCATTCTCATGTATATGCAGAGAATATTATGTTATTCTAATCGGACAATGAAGATATTTGTAAAATATTTGGAATACCATGCTGGGCCTATATTATTATTGAAGATATAAGCCAATACGTAATATATATTGTAATAGAAAAAATGGGAAGGTTGTCTAGGCCCAACGTTGGAGCGACAATTGTAACACAAAAAAATTAGGGGACCTTTGAAAATGATGAATAATATTAATAATAATAAATCTTACCTAGCCCATTCGGCAAGCTTACGTTGGAATATTTAATTTGCCCCTGAACAAAGTAATAAACGAAAGGAAGGTCGGGGTTCGGCCCATTTTATTGTCGTGAAATATGCATAAACCCTTCTTGAAGGGTCCCGTCCCTTTTTACAATTAAAAACCCATGTCGATCCACAGCTCTGCTAATGGAAATCTCCTTCTGGCGAAGGGCTCTATGACCGTCCCTCTGTTTCTTTCTTTTACAAACGCAGCCCCTTCGTACTTTTCCTATTGACGTTTTACCACTTATCAATTACTTATTTTTGACGACTACTGACCGTTTTCTATCATCTTCTTTGAGACTATCCATATCCTTTTCAAGAATTACTAAAAACCTTTTAAGAAAAATACTCGCATCTGCCTGCCATAAACTGCCTGTCATGTCCCAGCGCTGGCAATAGCGAGGGTCGTCCCTCCCTCTAAAACATATTGTTCGACCTCAGCCATCCTTTCTCTAAGCATAGCCCCCAAAAAGGTCTCGCCCGTACTCGGTTAAGTGCAATTATTAACAAGTGTTTTATTTTCGTTAGATTTATATTGGATTTCTTCCATTAT